>JANHAO010001079.1:0-35175 GCA_026873985.1 Saraca asoca
ACAAAGAAAGACACAAAATAAAGCAGTACCAAAGAATAAAATACAAAACCAAAGCAAAAAGAATAAAGAAATCACAGGTTAACAATAATTCAAGATGTTAAAACTAACATAATATTGTGCAATTTGCCCACTTATCAAATATCAACCCTTTTGTTGATAATCACCAGCCCTTTATCATTTATTCCATTTATAGTCATCTCAGTTTTTCCTAATTATATTTATTTGAATCACATTGGTTGACTAGAAGATAATAAACTTTAGAAAGAAAGAGAAGCACATTGAAAATAAACATATTTCATAATTTACACGAGCATTTCCCAATAGGCACATGAGAGACTTAATACATAGTTCTATAGTTTATATGCATTTTTTTTAAAAAAAAAAAGACAACTTTTCACCATCCATCAGACCTAAAAGTCATTCCCCAAACTACTCTATATTCTTCCTAAAAATAGGGCAATCAAAATAAGTTAGATCAACCTATGTCTTATCATAACTTTTAAAAGCACAAATTAATATAACTAAATCCTGTGGCCCTTCTACTTACCAATTTTTCAAAAAAAAGGTCAGCAAAATACAAGGTATGATGGTAAACCTTTATGAGTTAAACCATCCTAGGGCCATCATAAGAAGAACATTGGGTAGCTCCATGGGAATGATTTCAACCTCATGGAGTACCTCACACCCTTCTAAATTTAAAATGATAATGTAATGTATTTTAATTTGATAAGTTCTTAAGGGACTAGACATTATGGTAGTGAAGACATCTATGGTAGCTTTCATTGGATCATTATCCATTCTTATTTCTTTGTGGAAAGGTTAGGGCTAATGTCTTGAGGATCTAAAAAATAATCCATAAAAGAATGAGTTTGAGGCTTAGTGAGATAATACGTACCATACTTAGGAATTTATCCAATAATAAAACACAAATATAACCACATCCATATTATAATTGAATAATCATCTCATACAATTTTCATAAGCAATCATTAAGTTTAGTGACTCACCTCTAAAAGGAATCACATCATATTATCCTTAGCACAATATGCCAAATCAAGGCTCTCATGGCCTTATGCTACAATTCTTACTCATTATGTATTTCAATCTCATGATATCATATTTCAACATTCCATATGATAACAATGTAGGTAAAAGCAAATACATAACAATAACTATAAACCTCCTTGTTACTCTGATCCAGCCTTATCCTACTCATTCTAGCCTTTTCCCTCCAAACTAACCTTGCCCAACTCATCAGTGTTAGAACATGTAGATCCAAGATCCAATTCATTATTCCTTTCACATCCCATCATTCACATATTAAGCCTCATAAGAGCTTTCAAGTATTCATTGATATCATTCTAATAACAAATATATCATCAAGTTTACATTATCACATTTCATAATCATTCATGATATCATGTACCATTCCAAATCTCATGAAAATTATTGCACATTAAATAATATTGTGAGGGTCTCAAAAATACAGATCTTGCCCTGTTTATGTTTGTAAAAATACTCTTTTTGCTTGAGAGATTGGATTTTTGTTGCATAGGATTTTTTAATAAAGTTTCTATTGGAAGATAGAGAATATATTGAAGTTACTGATATTGTTATAGATTCAATTTCCAATAATTCAAATTAAATAGTAGCGGAATAGTTAAATTATATTAGAATACCATAAATGCATAAATGAAAGGTGCAAAAAAATAAATCAAGAATATTAGGATTTTAAAGTGGTTCAACTTCACCTGAAACTGCAGATGAAGTCTATATCCATTGGATCAATCCTCAACTGGATAATCTCTTTTATTACAACAACAAGATCTTAACTAGGCTCTTGAATAGCTAGTTTACAACAAGATTTACACTAAGCTCTTATAAGACCTATAGATACACTAAAAATATACCTTCAGCTTAATTGTAATCAACCTTATAACTAATAGAAGATGCAAAGGAATATTAACCTCTTCCTTGTATCTCATGTACCTGATGAACCTTAGAAATCTAAAAATAAAAAGAATTAGGTAAAAGAAAATAATACCAGACTTAAGATGAATATCTTAAGTAACTAACTATGTAATCTTCACAAAATTTGATTCAAGTAGCTAAAATGTTGTTTTGAGAGGCTGAGTTAGATCAAATGAAGCACAAGAGTTTTCTTTATTTTTTGTGCTCATAGTGATAGAAAACTAATATGAAATATGTGCTAAAATGCGAGTGATAGGGTATTTATAGTTGTTATAATTGATATCTAAAAATAATTGATTTTTAGTCCTTGAATTGATTTATGAATTGATTCGTAGCAGTTATAACTAACTAATAACTGACTAATCGATTTGTGAATCAATTCAGTTAATGAAGATCATGAAGAAATTCATGATCAAATCGATGCATGAATTGATTTACCCTTTAGTTAAAAAGATTGTGAATTAATTACTTAATCGATTCAAAATATTTTTCAATGTTTCGGTAAAAATTTTCAAAAACTTTTCTTTACCAATCGATTTATGAATCGATTTGAGTAGATTCTACAAGATATCATGTTTAAATCGATTCACATAGTGAAATATAAGTTTTATAAAAATTTAACTTATGAGAATGCATCAGAAATATAGTTAGAAAATATTTGCTTTAAACTCATTTCATTTGATTTATTTTTGCCTTAGATTAGCTATTTTAGAAATTTATTTGGATAAAAAATTGATTAGATTACACTTACAAAAGATCCGATAGAAATCAATAAATCCTAAGACTAGATTAGATCTCTTGATATCTTCAATGTTACTTAATCAACTTTAAGTTTGCAAAATAAACAAACACTCAAAGTATATGGTTAGATCGTGACATCGAATAAAATTATTTTTCAACATCAAAACTGAAAAAGAAATGATAGCTCGGCTAACATATTGTTCTCACAAGAATTATATGACAACATTCTCATTCAATCATAATTCTAGCCACATGAATTACATTCTATTGCAAATGCACCATAATTTCTTTATTTCATCATCATATAACTACTAAATTTACTTTCATATTAGTAATGTATAGCCAATCATTAAATCCAATGATATTAAATTATAAATTACTTATTTAAGATTTTTTAGTTATTATACTTAATTCAGTAGGAATTTATATAAGATTAAACTAAAGGGATAGGAAATCTTTTAGAAAGAAGTGGAGTTAGGCTGAAAAATGTGAAACAAATTTCTGAAGATGTGATCATAATCACAAGTAGGATTGTTGAAGAAATTGGAGTGGAATCATGATTAAAATTGAGAAGTTTAATTGAGAAAGATTCAATTAGACTTGAGGAAATTTATTTGAAAATGTGAGTCTATATGCAACCTTTTGGGAAGTTCAAATACAAACATGATCAGAATAAAAAAAATAGGGTAAGAAGAATTGATTCAAATTGCATAAATATAATTTAAATTTTGATTTGGATCATAAGAACAAAATTGTTGGGTTTTTGCAAGCATGATCACAGGTTCAATTTGAACAACTGCAATTCAACTTGCTCAAATTGGAATTGCATGTCAATAGTAGAAAAATAAAGGAAGCAACTTCCAGTTCTACATTACACCATATGATCTCAACATAACATGTTTTGAGAGCTTAAACAAGCATGAAACTCAGCTATTTCAATAGAAAACTAGTCATTATATTAGCAAATCCATTTAGTCTCAAGCTTTGCCACACAAGCACAATACCCACTTTATCAACTTACACCAATAATCAATAGATCATAAGTAATAAACACTCTATAATGCACAAGAGTAGTCAGAATTACTCACTTTCCCATAAAAAAATCTTTAATACTCTTCATAAATTAAAAAAAGAGCATATTTGCTTCTTCATTATTTCAAGGCTTTTCTTTTAGTAAAAAATTATATATCATTTATTTATGGTTTCATTGCAAAAAAACAAGCTAGATATACAAGATTTAAGATTCAGCTCTAAAACTTCAAAAAAATAGCATGGGTTCTTGAAGTGAATAGTAATGTGAATAGTGATTGTAAACTTCAATAATTCAGATCTCAAGTTATACTTAATGAATTAATATGATTTTGATGTCAAATTGAAGAGGAAGAAGAGATGATTCAACTATATAAAAGAAAATAATAAGAAGAGATGAAGGACTTACTTGAAGAGAGAGAAACTGAGTGTAGTGAAACAAGCTTTCGGAATAGAGAAGAAGAAAAAGAAAGTTGCATAGGTTGCAATGCAATTGATTTTTAGTTAAAAGAAGAAAAGGAAGTCAACTAAGGAAAAAGGTAAAATAGGAAGAAAAGAAGTGAACCTTTTGCCTTTGACTTTCCGTTAATATTTTCTTATTTTGTCTTCAATTTTAAGTCTAAATTTAATGTACTCACCGCTTTTTAGTGACCATGAAATTCTAATACAAATTAGTTAAATTAAATACCTTCACAATGGCTATAAATTTACACTTACTTGGCACCCATAGCCCTAGTTTTGATCTATCTGAAGTTTTTTGAAAATTAAATCTCAAAAACATGAATTTTGTTCCTTGAGCATCCACAATGAGAACTTTGATCTCCAGAAAATTTCTAAAATTTATATGATCTATTCCTACTATATCTAGGCTTCTCATAACTTAAGATTTATAGTTTTGATGTTCTCGAGAAATTTTGAATTTACCTTTTCAAATTTTTCCAGAAGGCTATTTTATTGTTAAAATAATTTTCTTTTTTTCTTTGAAAATTTTGAGTATTACACCATCATAAGAAGGACATTTGGTGGCTCCATGGGTATGATCTCTACCTTGTAAAGCATTTCACAACCTACTAAATTTAAAATGACAATATAATGAATTCTAATTTCATAAACTCCTAGCAGACTCATAACAATGGTGGAAAAAGTGTCAAATGCAATTTCCATGGGATCATTGTTCATTTTTATTTCTTTGGGAAGGATTAACGTTAATGTCTGGAAAATCTAAAAAAGATAATCTACAGAAGAATAAGTATGGGGCTTAATGAGATAATCTATACCAAACTTATGAATTTATCCAACAAACAACACATATATACGTCAACACCATAACCAAGTTTCATAAGCAGATCAATAAGTTTAGAGACTCACCTCTAAATGGTATTACAGTACAATATCCATAGCTCATTATACCAAATTATGATTCTTATGGCCTTACACCGCCATCCTTAATCAATATGTTATTTAATCTCATAATATCACATTTCAAAATTCCACAAGATAATAATGCAAGTAAAACCAAAATAAATAGAATAATAATCATAAATCCTTTGTTACTCCAGTCTAGTGTTATCCCACACAATCCCAACCTTATCCCTCCAAGCTAACCTTATCCTACTCATGATATCAAAATTCGTGGATCTAGGATTCCATTCATTTTTCCTTATCTCATCTCATCAATTACATCTCAAGTTTTATAAGAACTTTCAAGCATTCAATAGCATCATTTTCGTAACAATTATATCACAAATGTATGTTTCAATCACAATCTTAATCATATATCCTTTATCACATTTCATCCACATCTTTCATTACGACATATGCCATCCCATGTCTTGTAGGGAAATTACCATATTTAAACAAGATCACTACTCACAATAACTATATCACAATTTCACATTCAATCTTAATCTCAATCACAAGGACTATATTCATTGTTACATTATCATACTATTGTTTATGGACAATTATTAAATTTATTGATATTGGTTTATGAGTTACTTATGTAGGATTCTTACTTGCTTCATCAACTAGCTAGAATGCACACAAGACTAGACCAAAGGGTTAAGTATTATCTAGGAAGGAGAAGTGAATTCCTCTAAAAGGGTGAAAATTTTTAGAGGTATGATTAGAATCGCAAGTAGAATCGAGCTTGAAATTCAAGTAGGATTGCAATCAGAATTGTAGGGAGTAAATGAGAAAGATTCAATTCAACTCAAGGAAATCTAGTTCAAATTGCGAGTTTGCTCACTAAAAATTGAAAACATTTAGGAAATCTAAATTCATATGCGATTAAGAATGTGATCAGAATCAAAGGAGCAAAATTATGAAAGGTCAATTCAAATTGTAAGAAAATGAACTAAAATTTTGATTCAAATCTCAAGGCTCAAAGTCATAATATGGCTCTATAGTTGTGAGCATGACCATGGTTTCAAGGCTAAAATAGTGATTCAAATCATGATTTTTGGAAAAGAAAAGTTAGCAAAGAACAGGGGAAAACATATATAAACTTACACCAAGTTATAGGACTTCAACACAACACATTTTAAGCACCTAAATAAGCACAAAACTTAACTTTTCCATCAGGAAACTAACCATTATAATAACAAGCTCATCTATACTTAAACATTTTTGTACCATTCCAAATACTCATTTCCTTCAACATATACAAATATTTAGTAAAAAGGTAAGAATCACTCAGCTCAACAACTAGAAATAAGAAATCTAAGTAAATCTCATAAGGATCTCCAACACTCTTCAGAAACAAGAAAGAATAGCATATTAACTTCTTAAATTTTTCAATGATTTCTCTCCTTAACTAATCATATACCATTAGATTATAGTTCCATTACATAGGAACAAGCTAAGCATAATAGATTCATGCTCTAAAAACACAAAAAAAAAATCACGTGAGTTCATGGGTTGAATAGTGATATGAATAGTAAATGTTGGATTCAAAAATTTGTAACTCAAATTTTACCCCGTGAATCAACATAATTTTGGTACCAAATTAAAAAGGAAGAAAAGAGGACTTAGCAGTAAAATTTTCAGAATTTATTATAGAGAGATGAAGGACTTAATTGAAAAAAGAAAGAGTATGTTGTAGAGAGAGAGAGTGAATGGCTTGGAGAAAAAGTTAGATTGCATGGTGTGCAACCAGGTTAGAGTGAAGAAGAATAAGAGGCATTCGGCTTCTTAAGGGCAAAATGGGAAAATTTTATTATCCTTTAACTTTGACTTTAAGTTGACTCTATTTTCCCTTTTAAAATTTTTTCTATTTCCTCCACTTTGATCCTAAATTAATATACTCACTGATCATCGGTGGCCATGAAATTTTATCATAAATTAGTTAATTAATTACTTTTTTAACGACTATAATTTTACCCTCGTTGGGTACCCGTAGCCCTAATTTCAATTTTTTTAAACTTTTCTAAAAATTAAATCCTGAAAACACGAGTTTAATTTTTTTGGGTATCCACAATGGAAATTCGATCATCTAAAAATTTCTAAAATTTATATAATCTATTTCTAGTGTATCTAGACTCCCTATACCCCAAAATTATTATTTCAAAATTCTTAAAAATTTCAAATTCACCTTTTCTGATTTTTCTAAAAAGCCATTTTATTATCGAAATTAACTTTAGAAAATTTAAAGTATTATACAAGGGTCCTAAGGGTAGAGAATGATCATGTAGATGTATTGGCTAAGTTGGCAAGTGCAAAAGAAGTTGTAAATAATTGAACTGTGATACAAGAAATATAACAAGCCCTTTGCATAATGTGTGTCGAGTAAGAGAAATCTTGGATGATCCCAATCATGGCATTCCTAAAAGAAAGATATCTACCTAGAGACAATAAGGCAGCTAGAAAGTGGAATGCAAAGCATCTCATTTCTTCATAGAAGGAGACTAGTTGTATAAGAAAGGTTTTGCTCTTCCATCCCTAAGATGCTTACGACCGAGTAAAGCCAACTATGTCTTAAGAGAGATCCATGAGGGAATCTGTGAAAGCCACCTAGCTGGTATACTAGTTGCATTAAAGGCTATTTGTTCAGGGTATTTATGGCCCAAGAAGAAGAAGGAAGTAATTGAGTTGGTATAGAGATGTGAAAGGTGTCAAAATTTTGCCTAAGTCAAGAGACAACCAGTAACAAGCTAAATGCCCATAATTTCCTATGATCGTTCAACTAGTAGGAAAAGATCTCTTAGGCCCATTCTAAATCGCTCTGGGTTAGTTAAAATATATGGTGGTGGTGGTCATTACTTCACAAAATGGGTTGAGGCAATGCGCCTCACAACCATAACTTTAAATAACGTGTAAAAATTCGTCTAAAAATTTATCATCTACAAGTAAAATCTCATCACAACACTACTTTAGCATATGAAGCTCACAAACATATCACTGTAGATATAGTCCCCCTATGACAATCATAACCAATAACAAAAAGCAATTTACTAGCGACAAGTTTAAAGATTTTTGTCAAAGGTATATTCATAACTCAACACTATTATTAGATGAAAAAATATCTCAACTTTTTTTAAATTAAAGATTGTGAATAAGCAAAAAATTGCATCTATTTGGCACCCCCAAACTAATGGATAAGCAAAGCAAGCAGATAAGATTATCCTAGAAAGATTAAAGAAAAGGTTGGATAATGCCAAAAGAAAGTCGATGAATGAATTGTGAAGCATCCTATGGTCTTATAGAACCACCACACACTTCGTTATAAAGGAAATCTTGTTCATGTGTGTTTATGGGAGTCACACCATGCTTCCAATCAAACTAGGGCAATACTCTAATTAAAGAAAGCACTTTGAATAAGAGAAAAATAAGTAAAAAGGAAAATAAGAATTGGACATGATACTAGAAGTCAAGGAAATAGCTCACCTTTATAATGAGTGATATAAAGGCAAAATAGCTAAGATCACTAACAAAAAAGTAAGGGAAAAAGAATTCACAAAAGGTGCATTAGTTCTCTGATGAGCAGATGGATAATGAAAAGTGCAAGCCAAAGGGAAACTAATAGCACTATAATATCCCAAATTTTCTAAAAATTATTTTGGCAATAAAATGGCTTTTTGGAAAAATTTGAAAAAGGTAAAGTTAAAAATTTTCAAGAATTTTGAAACTATAAATCTTTAGCTACAAAAAGTTTAGATATACTAGAAATATATTATATGAATTTTAGAAATCCTCTAGAGATCAAAATTTTCATCATGGATGCTTAAGGAATAAAATTCATATTTTTAAGATTTAACTTTTGGAAAACATTGATAGATCAAAACTAGGGCTATAGGTGCCCAACAAGTGTAAATTTATAGCTATAATGAAAGTACTTAATGTGTATTAGAATTTCATAACCAAAAGGGAGCGGTATGTTAAATTTAGACTTAAAACTAAAGACAAAATAAGAAAATATTAAAGGAAAGTCATGTTAACTTGCTAGCATACATTCTTCAATTTTGATATTGAAAAATAATTTTAATCAATATCATAATATGTTTATATGTTTAATGTTTGTTAAATGTTTGCAGATTCAAAGTTGATTAAGGATATTCAAAAGATCCACTTTAGACATAGTATTTTTATTGATTTTATTAGAATCCTTTGTAAGTGTGTTCTTATTCAATTTGATCCAAGCAAGTTTCTTAAAACTAATATATTAAAGTAAAAATAAATCATTTGATATGAGCTTTAAATAAAAGTTTTCAAATACTCTTTCATAAGTGAAACTTTTATAAAAACTATTTTTCACTATGTGAATCGATTCATACTGGAAAACTTGAGAAATAAACTTAAATTAATTCACAAATTGATTCATGAATAATTGTTTTGAAAAAATATTTTATCAAAGCTTTAGAATATTTTTGAATCGATTAGGCAATTAATTCATGACTTCTTAGATTATAATGTAAATTGATCCATGCATCGATTAGGTCATGAAGTTCTTGATAGTCTTCATAGATGAATCGATTCATGAATTGATTTACAAACTAAAAGTTAGTTCTTTTTCAAATGTTAATTACAACACATTATAAATACCGAATCCTCATTCCAAATAAATCATTATTGTTGAAAAATAGAGAAAGCTCAGAGCTCAAAACTGATCTATCACTGTCTCATTGGATTTCATCTATTCAATCATTCTTGGAGCAAATTTTTTAAGAACACACACTATGTAGGTCCCAAAAATATATATGTATATTGATATATATATATATATATATATCAAAGCGCTAAAAAGTGATCTTTCCCTTTTTATGTTAGTAAATTTTATACTCTCTTTAAAAATAATTTGGATTCTTTTTGGTTTGCAAAAGTGAAAATTTTTATTTGAATTAGATTAGAAAGCTAATTGAATATTTGACAAATTAGTTGCGAGTGATTAAATTGATATGATGTAAGATTGCAAATCCAATTAGATAATCAATTAAAATTATATGAAAGTGTATTAGAAACAAATTATTGGTTATAGCAAAATAGTATAATTACAGTATTACAAAATATGTAATATTAGTGTAATAGTAAATGTAAATGTGCAGTAAAATTGAATTGTAGAAAATAAAGAACTGTAAAGAAATATTAAAGACACTATAATTTTTAAATTGGTTCAACTTCACCTAAAACTGGAAATGAAGTCTACATCCACTAAGTCAATCCTCAACTAGATGACTTCTTTTTATTACTACAATCACAATTTTAACTGGGCTCCTGAACAGTCAGTTTATATAATAAGAATTTTTTTGGGCTCTTGCCAAAACTAAGAGCAACAAGATTTCACTGGGCTCTTACCTAAACTAGATATAATAATTCTTTTATCTCTTCAGACTATGATCAACCTTATAACCTAGAATCTACAAAGAATTCAATGCACTCTTCAATTAACTATAATCAATCTCATAGGTAAAGAAGATGTAAAGGGAAAATCAATCTCTTCCTTTGTATCTCCAATTTCTATCAACCTAGAAACTACAAATTAAAGTAAAAAGACAAATTCCTATCAACCTAGAAATCTAAAGGTAAAATCTGGAAAAAGGTAAAGTTATACAATACCAAGTTTGAAATGACAATTTCAAACATTTAGCTGTAAATTTCTCTTCAAATCTTGATAAAAAATCCTTGATTTGATCAAATAAAATGAGGTAAAGATGAATCTTGTTAGGTTTAATTTGCTCTCAAAATTTTGCTCTTGAAGAAGTAAGTTTGTTATGAAAACTATTTTGTTTGAAATAGGGTTAGGGGTATTTATAGTTGTTGTAACTGACATTTAAAAATAACTAATTTTCAATCCCTGAATCAATTCGTAGTGGTTATAACTAACTAATAACTGATTAATCAATTTATGAATTGATTCAACTTATGAAGAAATCCATAACCGAATCGATTGATGAATCGAATCATCATGTTTTGAAATTAAGTGTTGAATCAATTAGGGAATTGATTTAGATGATTTTCCTAACCTTCAGCAAAAATATTTTTCAAAACTTTTTTTTCATGAATTGATTGGTGAATCAATTCAAGTAGTTTTCATAAGTTTTTTTAACATGAATCGATTCATAGAGTGTAAAATGATTTTTTATAAAACTTGCTTGTAAACGATCATTTTAAAAATTTGTTTGAAAAATATTTAATTTCTAAATCACTTCAAGAGATTTATATCTACCTCAATTTATAAATTTTAAGAAAAAGTTTGAATTGAAATTTACCTACAAAAGATCCCAAAAAAGATAAAATAAGTACCAAATGATGTTATGGATCTCTTGAATCATATGTACTTTGATCTCACTTTGATCCTATAAAACAAATATTAAATATTAAAGAATATTGTCAGATATAAATTTTTTTCAACATCAAAACTAAATAGAGAAAGATAACAAAGTAATCATATTAAAAATGTTAACAATCTCCCCCCTTTTTGATGGTGACAAACAACTTTAGATAAGAATGAAAATTTTAGATCAAAGTTAAATCAATTTTTGATAAGATCAATTTTTTTATTTTTAACCTCCCCTGCTCAAAATTACTTTTGATTCATATACAATACAATATCTCCTTTTAATTGTATCTTCCCCTTTTTTAATTATGTCTCCCTTTTTTGAATTAAAATTAACATTTCCTTTTGAAAATCTCATCTATTATCTAAAATCCTTAATTTTCCAATAATAGTTTCTACTTCTTATCTAAAATCTTCACTTCTCCCCTTTTGGCACATCAAAAAAACAATAATACATTTATGAAAAATTTATGTACCAAAAAGTTTAGAATAAAAGGAATTTAGATTAGAATAGAATATCTCCATATAGATACCAGAAAAAAATATATCATCATTTAACATTCAATCAGCATCTTAGTATCAGTATTTCATATAATCTAGCAATCAAACAAATATTGAATTAAAATACTAAATATTATCTAGAATAGTAAATACAAATCATAATCATTATCAAAGTCAGAATATAATATCCATCAATAATATCAAAATATAGTCCCAAAATAACAATGATAATGAAAAAGGGGCTAAGGTAATAGACAGTAGATAGTAAATATAAAAGACTACTCAGTAGGAGGAGAATCTGGATTATCTATCTTTTATAGCTTAGCTTTTTCATCCTGTTGCTGCATCCTCTATGTAATCTCATGTGCTTGAGTGTCAATTGATTTGAGTCACTTATTAACTTTTTTCACATGTTTTCTATGTTCAGATTCCATGAAAGACATGTAATCTTCCATTAGCTCAAACCAATTTTCTTGATTGTCTACTATTTTGATCATGTAATCAGTCATGTGCTTGTGCATCTGTTCAATCACCTCAATTATCCTTCTTTTAACTTCAATGAATAATTCCACTATGGATTCTCCAATAGTCTGAGGGATTTGTGACCTTTTCTTAGCTATATTCCTTGATCATTTTCTCACATTCCCATTTTATGAAAATGTAAAGCAGTAATCATGGTAGTTGTAGAAAAGTGGCATACTCATTTTGTGATTGGAAAAGTGATTCCTCATCTATCAGTGTTGAAGGTTGTATTGGAGTCTTTTCCTTTCTGTTGGCAATGAGTTTGATCTGCATAGCCATTGTGTTGAATTATTGAAAGTTTCTAGAAATTTGTAGTTAGGGTTTTTGGGAAAAAATTGGGGATCTTTGATTTTGAGAGATTTTGTTGAAATTAATCAAATAGAATTGTTAGAATTGATGTTTCTAAGGGTTTTGATAAAGAAATTAGTGAAAAGATAGTGTAAAGTTAGAGAATGGGTTGAGAGAAGTTGAGAGAGTTTAGGATAACTTTGGTTTTTTGGCTGAGTAGGGTGTCACGAATGAATTCAAAAATTGATTCACTATATATAGGGTTGTGCTTTGAATCAATTTGTGAATCAATCCAGAGGGCAAAAATTTGAGTATGAATCAATTTGGGTTTAAATTTACTCGTTGAGATTCATAGGCAAATCAATTATGAAATCAGTTCATTTGTTCATAGAATTCCATATGAATCGATTTGAGAATCGATTCATCCAGGTTTTTAGATATTTTTGAGTCTTCCCAAAACTTTGAAAAATTTGATGAATTGATTCTTAATGTATGTTTTTCAAGAAGTGAATCAAATTCATGAATCGATTTAAAAACTCAAAGAAATCTTGAAAAAAATTTGAATCAATTGCATAATCAAATTAGGATGTCCCGAATTTAGTTTTTCTAAATTTTTGTTTTCTAAGTGTTTTCCTAATCCCTTAAGTAGCCAATAAACTTCTCAAATCAATTGAAAACTCAGTTTTCTCTCACAATATGTACCTGCAAAACAACCTTAGGGATATCTTCGATGCCTAAGTTAGCAATTGCAATGTACAAATCAATTTTGCATTTAAAATACAAAGATAAGAAAGGTTTGCTGACATAGGGGGATTTAAAATTCTTGGATTTGTGTGGGTGCAACTACTATCCAACATCATGAGTTACCTTTATTTCTCCTACACAGACCTGCAAAATAAAATCTATAGGTGTGTTTGGAAGTATTTTTGTTTTTAAAAACTATTTTTGAAAATAACCCTGAGATGTTTTTAAAAATTGTTTTTAAAACAAGGTTTTAGAACAAAATTTTCAAAACTGTTTTTAAAAATAGCCCTACCAAACAAGTTTTTTTGTTTTAAAAATAGCCCATTGTTTTCAAGAACAGAAAACTATTTTTAAAAATAGTTACCAAACAAGCCCTATACTTTCTTTCATTCTTTTATTGCAAAGAAATTTGTCATTTTATTAGATGAATTTAGTGAAGCAATGGAAACACCGTTAGTAGTAATGACCCTTATTGGCAAGGTTCTTCTAGCTGATTAATTAGTTAGAAAGTATGCTATGATAATAAGAGATAAGCAAGCATCCGCAAATCTAGTTATGCTATATATGGTTGATTATGATGTAATTTTAGGAATGGCTTGGTTTTTTCAGCATCATGTGTGCATGAATTACTTTAACAAGAGGGTTACATTTTATGTAGATGAATTTTCTCCTATAGTTTTTCAAGGAGAAAGAGTAGTTGAGATAGTTGGGCTAATTTCAAGCATGCAAGCTTGAAATTTTTTAAACAAGGGGTGCACAACTTATTTAGCTATACTATAAGACCTAAATAAGTTTGTTCTAAATCTGAACGAAGTTTCGATAATACAAGAGTTCCTTAGTGTGTTTCTTGACAAGTTACTTGGATTACCACTGGATCAAGAAATCAAATTCACTATTGATCTAATACCTGTCACTGAACTAAATGGTGTCAATGGAATTAAAAGAATTGAAAATTCAGCTATAAGAGTTAATTGATAGAAGTTTCATCTGTCTGAGTGTTTCACTGTGAGGAGCACCCATACTTTGTGTGAAAAACAAAGATGGATCATTATGGTTGTGTATCGATTATTATCAATCGAATAAGGTGACCATCAAGAATAAATATCTCCTCCCTTGTATTGATGATTTGTTTGACCAGTTGCAAGGAGTAAAATATTTCTCAATAATTGATTTGAGATCAAGATACCATCAATCAAAAATTTGTAAAGAAAATGTACCTAAAATTGTTTTTCATACACGACATAGGTAGTACAAATTTTTCATAATGTTGTTCAGATTAACAAGTGCCCCAACTACTTTCTTGGACTAGATGAACCAAATTTTCAAATCATTTTTGGATAAGTTTGTGATTGTGTTTATGTATGATATTATGGTTTACTCCAAAAATGAGGATGAGCATAATCAGCACTTATAAATAGTGTTGCAAAGTCTATGACAGCATGAGCTTTATGCAAAATTCTCCAAATGTGAATTTTGGATAGCTAGTGTTAAGTTTCTTGGACATATTGTGTAGCAAGAGAGAGTACAAGTTAATCCTCAAAAAATAAAAGCCATAGAGAATTGGCCTAGACCTATGATAGTCATTAAAGTTCGTCATTTTCTGGGACTAGCTAGGCACTACCAAAAATTGTCAAAAATTTTTCTAAGATCTCTATGCCATTGATTGAACTTACTCAAAAGGGAGTGTGATTTGAATGGACCCCTATATGCAAAGAAAGCTTCTAAAAATTAAAGAAATGTTTGATGACAACTCCTACATCAGCATTGCCATCTGATCAAACGGTTATGCAATATATTGCGATGCTTTATGAATTAGGCTTGGGTGTGTATTGATGCAGAATGGAAGAGGAATTGTATATGTGTCATGGCTAGTAAAGAAACATGAGCAAAGTTACCCTAATCATGATCTGGAAATGGTGGCAACAGATTTTGCTTTAAAAATATAGAGGCACTACCTATATGGAGAAACATGTAAGATTAATACAGACCACAAAAGCTTGAAATATATTTTTTAGCAAAAAGATCTTAATCTTCGACAAGGAAGATGGATGAAGGTGGTAAAAGATTATGATTATTCGATATTGTATCATTCTAGCAAAGCAAATGTGGTGGCAGATGCGCTAAGTCACAAGTCAACAAGCATATTAGCTTACTTTCTTTCTGAAGAAGAAAAGTTGATGTGTTTATACACCAAGCCCATAATTTGTCATATATAATGCACCTAGGAGTGTCTAAGATGTATCATGATTTGAAAAATGTGTTTTGGTGGGAACGCATGAAACAGGATGTGCTTGAATGTGTAACTAAATGCCTAATGTGTCAATAGGTGAAAGCCAAGCATCAGTGTCCGGTAGGACTGCATCAATCTATCAAAATATCATATAGAAATAGGAGAGCATCACAATTGATTTCTTAGTTGGATTATCAAAGTTGTCAAAAGGTTATAATTCGATTTGGTTTGTCATTGATCACTTAACTAAATTAACCCATTTCTTGCCGGTCAAGAAGACCTACTTAACTACTCAATTGTGCAAGTGTATCTCAATTAAATAGTTCCTTTACATGGTGTGCCATTAATGATTATTTTGGATCATGGTATCCAGCTTAGTTCTCACTTCTGGCAATCATTTCAACAAGTGTTAGGTACTCAATTATAGTTTAGTAAAGCTTTTCATCTGTAAACAGATGGTCAGTCGGAACGAATAATTCAGATTTTGAAAGACATGTTTTGAGTGTGTGTGATGGAATTTGAAAGGAACTAGGAAAAATCTTTTCTACTTATTGAATTTGCTTATAATAATAACTATCAATCTAGTATTTAAATGGCACCATTTTAAGCATTGTATGAGCGGAGATGTACATCTCTACTAGGTTAGTTTGAACTTGGAGAATCATAGTTACTAGGACCAGATCTTGTGACAGACACTATTGAAAAGGCATAGATGATCTACAATCGAATGAAGGCAGCTCAAGACTGATAGAAATTGTACTAGAATAAGAGAAAAATGGAATTAGAATTTGATGTTAATGGTCAAGTGTTCCTTAAATTGTCCCTTATGAAAGGAGTCATGTGTCTTGGCAAAAAGGGCAAGTTGACACCACGATATATTAGACCATTTAGGATAATCAAACATATAAGAGTTGTAGCATATCCATTGGGCTTGCTAGTTGGAATGCAAGGAGTCCATATGGTATTCCATGTTTATTTGATTGGAAAATATGTTCTAGACAAGTCTCATGTTATTAGGGAAGAACCAATTCAGTTGAATACCAAACTGACATATGAGGAATAACCAAAAGCTATTCTCAACCAACAAATTCAGAAATCAAGATCAAGAGAAGTTCCTATGATCAAGGTGCTACTAGGGCAACATGATGAATAAGAAGCCACATGAGAATTAGATGTTGATGTGCAAAGGCAATACCGTCAATTATTTGGTAAGGGGCGAGTGCAATAATCACTTAGTATAAGAGTGTGCTCTAGCTAACTTATCGTCATCATTTAGAATTTAAGGGTGAATTCTTTTAAGGGAGAGAATTGTAATCTCCCAAATTTTCTAGAATTTATTTTGGCAATAAAATTGCTTTTTTGAAAAATCCAAAAAGGTAAATTTAAAATTTTTTAAGAATTTCAAAACTATAAATCTTGAGCTATGAGAAGCTTAGATATAGTAGAAATAGATTACATGAATTTTTGAAATCCTTCAGAGATCGAAATTTTTATCATGGATACTCAAGGAATAAAATTCATGTTTTTAAGATTTAACTTCTAGAAAATTTTGAATAAATTAAAACTAAGGCTATGGGTGCCTGCAAGTGTAGATTTATAGTCGTTATGAAAGTACTTAATTTAACTAATTTATGTTAGAATTTCATGGCCATGGTGCATAGTGAGTATGTTAAATTTAGACTCAAAACTAAAGACAAAATAAGAAAATAGTTAAGGAAAGTCAAACGTAAAAGATTGACCTCTTTTTTTCCATTTTGCCCTCCCTCAGTCAACTTCCTCTCCTTCTTTTTAGCCAAGTCCCAATTGCAACCCATGCAACCTTCTTCTTCTCCAAGTATGAAGTTTCTCTCTCTACACTCACTCTTTCTCTCCTCAAGTAAGTCCTTCATCTCTTCTTCTTATTTTCTCTTATTTTTATAGCTAAATCCTCTCTTCTTCCTCTTCAATTTCACATCAAAATCATATTAATTCACTAAGTATAACTTGATATATGGATTTTTTATGTTTACAGTCACTATTCATGTTACTTTTCACTTCAAGAACCCATATAAATTTCCTGAAGTTTTAAAGCTTAAATGTTGTATATGTAGCTCATTTCTTTGCAATAAAATAATAATCAAATAGTTTATAATTGTTTGTTGAAAAAAAAACTTTGATATAGTTAAGAAGATAATATTCTCTTTTCTTTATTTATGAAGAGTATTGAAGATTTTTTATAGGATTAATAGTGATATTATGTTTTTAATTCATATGTAAGTAATTTTTACCATTCTTATGAATTATAGCGTGTTTATTGCTTGTGATCTATTGCTTATTGGTGCAAATTGACAAAATGAGTTTTTTTGTAATTTTGTGACAAAGCTTGAGACTAAATGGATTTGTTGATATAATGATTAGTTTTCTATTGGAATAAATGAGTTTTATTCATGTTTAAGCTCTCAACATATTATATTGAGATCCTATGATGTAGAGTAGAATTGGAAGTCACTTCCCATGTTTTTCTACTATGTCCATGCAATTTCCTAATCGTGCAAGTCAAATTATAGCTTTTGAACTAAACTCGTGATCATGCTTACAAAAATCTAGCAATTTTGTTCTTACAATCTAAATCAAAATTTAAACTAGATTTGTGTGATTCGAATCAATCCTTCCTACCCTATTTTGTGATTCTACTTGCAATTTTGATCGTATTTATATTTGGACTTCCTGAAAGGTTGCACATTTTGGTGAGCAAACTTGTATTTTCAACTGAATTTCCTCAAGTCGAATCGAACCTTTCACAATTGAAATTCCCAATTCTAATCGTGATTATACTCAAATTTCTTCAGTGATCCTTCTCACAATTATAATCGCACCTTTATAAGTCTTCACATTTTTTAGCCCGACTTCACTTATTTCTAAAATTTTTTATAATCCCTTGGTTTAATCTTATATAAATCCCTGCTAAAACAAGTATAATAACTAAGAAATCTTAAATAAGTAATTTATAATCTAATAACATTAGATTCAACAATTGTCTATACATTACTAATGTGAAAGTAATCTTAGTAGTCATAAAATGATGAAACAAAGAATGTATGATATATTTGCAATAGAACGTAACTCATGTGGCTAAGATTATGACTAAATGAGAATGTTGTGATATAGTTATTGTGAGAACAATATTGTTTAATGTTTGATAATTTTCATGAGATTCGAAATGATATACGATATCATAAATGATGATGAAATGTGATAATATAAACTCGATGATGTATCTGTTATGAGAATGATATCATTGAATACTTGAAAGCCCTTATGAGACTTGAAATGTGAATGATAGGATGTGATAAGAATAATGAACTAGATTCTGGTTCTACATGTTTTGACATGATGAGTGGGATAAGGCTAGATTAGAGTAACAAATAGTTTAGAGTTATTGTCATGTATTTGTTTTTACCTATATTATTATCATACGGAATGTTGAAATATGATATCATGATATTGAAGTACATAATGAGTAAGAATGGTAGCATATGGCCGTAAGAGCCCTGATTTGGTATAATGTGCTAAGGATAATATGATGTGATTCCCTTCAAAGATTCTCAAGACATTGCCACTGACCCTCCCACAGAGAAGTAAGAATGAATAATGATCCAATGGGAATTATTACCGGCATCTTCACCACCACAATGTCTAGTCCCCTAGGAACATATCAAAATAAGATACATTATATTATCATCTTAAATTTGGCAGGTGTGAGTTACTGCATAAGGTTGAAATCATTCCCATGGAACCCTTTCTCATGATGGCTCTAGGATGATTTGACCCTTAGAGATTTACCATCAAACTATGTATTTTACTGACTTTTTTATTTTTTTTTTAAAACTAGTAAATAGAAGGGTCACATGACTTAATTATATTAACCTATGCTTTTAAAGTTACGATAAGACATAAGTTGATCTAACTTCTTTTGATTGCCTTATTTTGGGAAGGATATAGAGTAGCTTGGGAGTGAGATTTAGGTCACATAGATGGTGGAAAGTTATTTTTTTTCTTTTTTTGAATTAAATGTAAACTATGGAACCATTTATCATTTTAGCATATGCTCGTTAGGTAATGCTAGTGTAAATTACAAATATGTTTATTTTCTATGTGCTTCTCTTTCTCTCTAAAGTTTATTATGTTCTAGTCAACTAATGAGATTCAAGTGAATTTGATTAGGAAAACTAAGACGAATATAAATGGGAACATGTGATTAAAGGCTGGTGATTATCAATAAAAGGGTTGATATTCAAGCCAGTCATGACTATAGTTTTAGGTCATGACAAGCATCATGGAAAGGCCTTTATAAGGTAAGAAACAATTTATCAAATGACATACTACCTTGGTATTATTGAAGGGAAACTCCTCCTGCATACTTAGAATGTGATGCATCTCAAAGCATGCCACATTGAAATTTAAAAGTTAGTTGATCAGCAAATCATGCAATTAAAGATATATAAAATGAAAATGAGGGTTATTTGACACCTACTCAAGTGAACATTATCTAAACCTAGGTAGACCTATTGATACTATTATAAATCTGAGCAGACCTCTCTATAATATCTAAAACCAATCAGCCACCTATGTACTATTATAAACTTGAGCAAACTCCTAAATACTATCTAAACTCGGGCAGCCTTTTTGGTACTATTATAAACCTAAGTAGTCTCCTTAATACTATTATAAGCTTAAGTAGCCCCTTCATATTATTCTAAACTTGCAAAATCTCCTCAGTGTAAAAAATGAGCAAAACTTGACACTTGAACTTGAACAGTCACTCTGCTAAAAACCTAAATTAGACTCGTTAGAGGTCAAGAAGGCCTATCAGCTCCAAAATTGATCACTATGACATTGGAAAACTCAAGGACTCCCTAAGCAATCAAGCCTAAATGTAGAGATGATTGACCACTTAAGGGTTAAGAGATGACAAAGACAAAAACCATAAGGCAACCAACTCGCTGAAGGTCAAATGGTGGAAAAAATGTAATACTAGCCCAAAAGCACAAAGGCAATATAGACAAATATCATATGTATAGCAAATAAACTATTAGAGATCTTAAATAAGGAAGAGATAAAACACTGTTCAAATACAAATAACTTCATTTCAAATAGCCCATACAAAGGATTGCAAAAAAAAAAACTACAATAATGAAAAAAGAGAAATAGCTAATCAAGCGAGATCATGCTTTTTCAAAATAGCCTCCAAAGACATGTTCCTCTGTATGTAAGTCAAGCAAAAGTCTAGCATTGAAGTACTTAATCTGCTTTATGGCCTTGTCAAAACTAGATTGGTACATAGGATAAGAGAGGTTTCCAATCTTAATAATGTCCACTTGAAGCTCTTCCTCTTTGGCCCTAAAAGCCTATCTATCCCTTGCGACCTTTCCATTCACTTTCCAACTCTTAGTCTCGTTAAAGAAGTAGTTTGGTGGATTGATTGTTCTTTGAAATTACCATTTCTTTCTCTTTCACTAGCTTAGAAACATAACTGGCCAAATCTTAGATACACGTATCATGCTTGGCGAGTTATGCAACCTTGGCTTCAAGCTTTTTCTTTAAAGAGTCTAAAACCTCAGACTCAACCTCCAAAGAACTCCCTTTTAGCATGAACTAGGTGAGGAACTGTCAATAGTACCGAAGCAACCAATTGGATGATTTTCATCGGAAAGGATTTAATAAGTTGAAAAAGCCCTATGAGCAACCATGAAAGCCTTGTTACACTTTGCATCAGCCAAAGGTAGTAGGTACCTTTGAAAGAAAGCAATGTCATCCAAGTTCTTATACTATAACTTGTGTATGGTATCACAAGTAAAATCTTCTCCCTCTAGAGGTCCAATCGGATGTAACTCAGACCAAGAATCCACCTTGACCTTTTTGGCAGATGGGGTAGATATGTCAAAAGTAGAGCTAAATGCCTTGTCCTTAGAAAAGTTGCTCAAATCATGAATCCTCTTACGAGATGGAAAATTCTTACTTTGAACAAAAGAAATTTTAGAAAACCCAGGGGAGGTACTTATACTTATAGCTTCCAATGCAATACCAAGGTTAGTTTCAATCTACGCAACTAGAGCCACAATCAGCTTTGTCTAGGCTAGGGCCTAGGCATGGATCTCCTTAAACTTTTGTGAATCCATTCTTGATTGGTCAGTGAATAAGATTTTTTTGTGAAGTTAACAATCTATAATAAGGCAAGCACAGTCAGTATAAAGAAATAAAGCAAAATTAACAACACAGACAAAAGAAGACATACAAAGAATGGATTTTGACTTAAAGGGACCTAAAGTTAAAAGATGAAGTATTAGATCATGTTCATCTGATGAGTGGTCCCTAAAAAGATGATTCTTTGGTTGACGAGTGTGTATCGTCCACTTTACAAGATAGATACACTCCTTATTGTGAAGGAAAAAAGGACGAAACCCATCCATTATGCTCACTTTGAAGAATGAGTTCTTCCATGATCAAATGAAAGTCAATATATTCCCAAAAATTACCTCATATGATCCAACCCCCTAAGTTTTTGTTGAAAATAAGTAAAGAAAAAGAGAAAGATGTCTGCTTGAGAGTTTTAGCATATTTGAAGGTAGACCACCTTAAAATAGATAAGGAACACCTAGGCATTCCAAGTAAGCCAGCACGGGCAAACGTTGATCTTCCGAAGAACGTCTTGTTGAAAAAATAGTGAACAAAGGAGACATGAAGTTGATCGATGGCATCCCTATAGAACAAAATAAAGGATGATGTGTCATAACTATAAGAGTGCTTGTTGACCTCTACTAAATGAAAAGCAATCCCTTTAATGGACTCATTTATTATGTGGATTATCTTTAATTAGTCTATAAAACTAGGGTCTCACCTCTCGACCAAAAGGGGTATCGTCCTAGGTAGCATCAATAAGAAAAAGTCTCTTAACTCCACTTTTATCATAGATCATTAAGCCATGATTATTTGGAAAACACAAGTGAAGTGAAATGCATTTGACTATCCAGATATGAAAAAGTGGAAGTCAAAATCCTACCTTTAAAACAACAAAAAGAAAAATGTCAAACCTAGCAACAAATAAGTGAAGGAAAAGCATTCAGTCAAGTAATATTGAGGGAGAAAATCAGCAAAGACAAAGAGTAAGCAAAGTGCAAGAAGAAAAAGGAAGAGTCACAAGAGACGGTTCCAATTCCAAAAGAAGATGGATCAGGAAGAAATCCCAAAAACCTAAAAGAATGATCAGAGAAAATGGGAAAATAAGGAAGGAAAGCACATACATTTTCTTGGCAAAAGCTAGAAAGAAAGGAAAAGACAAGATAGAGCATCATACATAGAAGAAAAAGCTAGAGAATCATTAAAGTTATAGAGAAAGCACAAGAGTTACAAAGAAAATGTCGAAAATGGAGAATATAAAATGGCTAAAAAAGTAGAAAGTGTAGAAAAAGACCCTAGAAGTCTGAATGTGCTATTTAAAGAAGATGTTGCTCAATCTAATGGTAAGAAGCAAAAGGAAATGGACACTCCAAGTCATGATCTGTGTAATGATAAGATAGTGATACCTCAAGAACAAACGAGTAATAATGAGTGCCTGCAATTGTCAATTCACAAACTGATATGAGAAAATGAAAAATCCTCATATTCAGTTGACACAGATAAAAGCTAAGAGAGACAAAAAGCATAACCCCAAATAAATTTGTCTAGACCATAACAACTTAACCTTATGTACAGGTCAAATGACCCTAAGCCCAGGCAACTAAACCATGGTGCCATAAGCAACCAGGACCCACAATGAGGCGTAAAAGTTAAAGCCATAATTGAGCTATTAAGAACTCTATGTTGATCGATTGAGGTTATGAGCCTAGCTACCAAACATAATAAGGATTAAATAACTTTTCAACAACCTTCACATCAATCAGCATAGCTAAAGACCTATATAAATGGCTTGACTACATCATCAACTATCAAGTAGAAATCTCATTCACACAATCAATGTGCTAAAAACATGTCGATATTACTCATTCATCTAGAAGCATGCCAGTTGGCATAATTAATACTTATACAATCACAAAGGTATTCCCTTTGCAAATGACCTTCATCTTCAACATGATTATTGAATCTCTACTTGAGAACTAATGAGCATCAAAATTTATTTGGTGAACTACTTCTCTCATGTTTGAATGACCCTATTCCTTGTGCATGTTATCGCTCCACCAGTTTCCACGTTCTTGGCTGATCCTCCTTAGCAAAAGAGTTTCAGTTATGTTTTTCTTTATGGAGATGATCACCTTCATGTGGGAACATTCAAAGCTACCTCAAGGATAGCATCCAATGTCACTTACATCCTAGTTCTGTATATTTTAGCTAGTATTTATAAGGGTTTATCCTAAACATCCCTTTCTTACGGCATTAAACAGGAACCTAGTTAACTACATATTCTTTTCTCAAGCATTTTTTGTATGCTTGGTATAGATTACTGTTCATACATAAAGTTTGTTACTTCATGGATGAAGGATGTGAACATCTCATTATCAATAAGTTTTGTAAAACTTTAAACAATTTTATGTCTTATGAAATTGAAGCCCAAGACATGAAAAGTATTATCAGAGAAACTTTAATTTCCTGAAACTTTTACTAGAAGATATATGGATGGTCTTAAATATAGATTCTGGGTTACCAAAGTAATGATATTTTTAGTCATTCATAGTTTAAACCCGACTGGGTAATGTTATTTTTAGTCATTCACTGTTGGTACTCATATGGGCCTGGAGTATCATATAGTTTATCCTTTTACAATAAAAAGGATGTTTTTTTTTATTTCTTTGGATTTGACTTAAATTTGATTTGCTGGATATTGTTAAGAGAGAAGAAATTGTGAGGTCATGCTCAATAATGAGATAGAGATGTGTAATTATAATGAAAATATGTACATAAATTAGGGTTGAAATAGAGTTCTAATAGGTCTATAACTTATTGACCTATTTAGGTTTATCATTTATCCGACCTAGGCATATTACTTAACTAACGTATTCACTAAGGCTCCCCCTTAAGCTGGAACATAGATATCAAACATAACCATCTTGTTACAAATATCATCAACCCGTTATTATGGAAATGCCTTAGTAAATAAATTAGCAAGTTAATCCCTAGTTCTAATATATCTAAGATCAATAACCCATTCTTGGAGTTTTTACCTAACAAAATATCAATCAATCTTTATATGCTTTATCTGCTCATGAAAGACTGGATTTGTAGCAATGTGAGTGATAGCTCGATTATCACACTGTGACTACATAGTTCTAGAGGACTTAATTCTAAGTTAATGAAGAAGGTGAGAAATGCACACAAGCTTAGATGTAACAAAAGTCATGGCTCGATATTTAGATTCTACACTTGACCGTGATACAGCAGCTTGTTTCTTGCTTTTCCAAGGCATAAGATTCCCATTACTAAAAACACAATATCCTAAAGTAGATCTTCAATATATAAATCATCCTACTTGGCCTGCATTAGAAAAACTTTCTACTCTACAGCAGCTTTGATTTTTTACAAGATTCGACACCCTGGTGCCTTTTTGAGATATTTTAGGATGTGTATAATTGCATCTTAATGAGAGATTCTTAGAAAATTCATGAAATGACTTACTGCACATACTAGGAAAGCAATGTCAGGCCCGGTGATAGTACAATAGTTCAATTTCCCTACTAATCATTTGTATCATTCTAGGTCTTCCAGTAGTTCTCTATCTTCTAATCCAAGCTTACCATCTATAATCATAAAGGTATTACATGGTTTGGTCCCAAGCAAACCTATTTCATTCAAGAGATCAAGCACATATTTTCTCTATCATAAGAAAATTCCTTATTTATTTTGAGAAATCTTAATGCCTAAGAAATACCAAAGTGTTCCTAGGTCCTTAGACCAAAATTTAGTTTAAAGAAAAGTCTTCAATTGTGAAATGCCCAAACTATCACTTCCGGTAATCATATTATCATCCATATAAATAGCCAGAAGAATACAACCTAAATTTGATTGTCTATAGAAGACAAAATGGTCATGATCACTTTTTTGCATCCCAAATTCCATGGCCATATCACTAAATTTTTTAAACCAGGCCCAAGAAGACTACTTCAATCTATATGAAAACTTTTTTAACCGATACACTTGTTTTTTTCATACTCTCCCTGAGCAACAAAACTAGGTGGTTGCTCGAGATACACTTCCTTAAGTAAATCACCATGTAGAAAAATATTTTTAACATCAAGCTAATGAAGAATCCAAATTTTAAAAAGCAGCAAGAGAGATAAATAAACAAATAGAAGTAATCTTAGCCATAGGAGAAAAGGTTTTGGAATAATTGATGCCATAAGTCTAAGCATACCCATTTGCCACTAAGTGAGCTTTCAATTGAGTAACAAAACCATCCAGATTAACTTTCATAGTAAACACCTATTTGCACTTAATAGGTTGCTTACCATGTAGTAAAGGCATAGCATCCTAAGTCTGATTGGCCTTAGGAGCTATCATTTTTTCCTCTATAGCAGCACACCACCCATCATGAGAAAGTGCCTTTGAAACTAACTTAGGAATAGTAATAGAATCCAATGAGACAATAAAGGATTATGAAGAAATAGGTAAAGATGAATCAAACACAAAGGTAGAAATTAGTAAGGTGATTATATGTACCTTTCAAAAGACACAAAAAGTAAATCTTATGAGGAAGAAGCCGTTGGAGGAGACAAAGCTGATAGGATGTCTATAATACATGTTGCACTTGATGTCTCAACAATGATAGAAGGATGAATTACATCTAATACCTACACTCTATGAGAGTAAACATATTTAATAAGAGAAGTAATCCAAGTTTTAGTGGAAGAGACCTAAGAATCATAAAGAGTGGAATGCACAAGAAAATGTTCATTAACAAATTCAAAGTTTGATACTAAGCAAGAAAACTTAAAAGATCCAAAAAAAAAGTACAGTGACCTTGAAGAAATTAACATCAAAAGAGGCAAAATAATGACCCAATTCAGAAGAATAGCATTGATGCCTTTTTAAGTTCAAGAGTATCCAAGAAAGACACATTTCCAAATACTAGGGATCTAACTTAGAAATTTGAGGACAATAAACCTAAACAAAATATGTACAACCAAAAACATGTGGAGTGAGGAAATAATGTCTGAGAAGGAAATAAAAGAGAATAAGGTACCTAACCATCAAGAATTGAAAACGGCATGCGATTGATCAAAAAACAAACTATAGTAACTACCTTTGCCGATAACACATTAGCCACTTTCATTTGAAACAAAAGAGTACGAGCAACCTCCAATATATGATAGTTTTTTCCTTCTGCTACTCTATTTTGTTGTGGAGTAACTGCACAAGATGATTGATGAATTATACTATACTATGACAAACAAGAAGAAAATTTTGCTAAAAAGTATTCTTTAGCATTATCACTTCAAAAGTTACATATAGGTGTTTGAAATTAACTTTTAATTTTAACATGAAATGCACAAAAAATATCAAATAATTTTGATCGGCTTCTCATCAAATTAAGCCAAGTAACTCTCAAATAATTATCAATAAAAGTAACAAAATAATGAAAATTAAATTTGGAAACAACTAGACAAAGACCCTAAACATTTGAATATACTAACTTAAAAAAGGATGCAACCCATTTATTGACTCAAAGAATATAAGACTAACGATGCTGTTTAGCAAACTGACATAATTCATAATTTAAAGTAAATAGAACTCAAACTAGGACGTAATTTTTTTAAAGACACTGAATAAGGATGACCTAAGTGACAATGTAATTAATATAGAGTGAGGGTAGTAAATGCAACAATTGGCTAAGGAACTTTTTCATTAAGCATGTACAACCCATTAGTTTGTATCCCTTACCAAAAATCTTCTTCATCAAAAGATCCTAAAAAACACAATAGCCAAGGAAAAAGAAAACACTGCAATTATAGGTACGTGTTAATTGGTTAATAGAAAGTAAATTGAATGGGAACTTAGGAAGACATAAAACATTAGGCAAAGAAATATTAGGTGCAACATTAATTATACCACTTCCAACAATAGAAATAGTAGTCCCATTAGCTAAAGTAACATGAGAGGCAAAAGAGTTGTGAAAATAAGACAAGATACCTATATTGCCCGTCATATGATCAATAGCACATGAATCAATGAACCATTTGGCATTGGAATTGGAGAAACACACAGTAGGGTTACCTGTCTGGACTATAGTGGCAATGGATTGGTTCTGAGAGGCCTGGAGTTAAAGATATCGAGCATACTCCTTTTCATATATGATTATTCCATAAGTAGGCTCAGGCTCTAATGCAAGAGTATTAATTGTAGTATGTGCAAATGGAGATGATGGTGCATTTTTTAACTTAAGACAATTTCTCTTGATATAACCAGGTGCTTTGTAATAACGATAGAGGTAGGCATGATTGGAATCATGCCCTTTTCCTCTTCCTCTTGTACTACTATTATGACCCTTTCTAGTACCAAATCCAATCAAAGCAAATGACTCACTAGAAGTTATATATTGAGAAGGCAAATCTTTGACATTTTAAAGAATACAATAAAATGCATTTACCTACTTGAGTGGTTTAAAACTAGTTAAGATTTGTTAACGAGCAGTGTTAAGTTTAGGGAATAGAGCCATCAGAAAACATGAAGCTCCCAATTATTCCCATTAAGTATGCATCGCTTCAATGTCCGTAGTCATAAGAATAAGAGCATTCCATATTCAAAGAGATGATTAACATCAGAATAAATTTGTGAAATATTTGTATCTATTCTATCAGGTTGAAACAACGATACACATAAATTGTATATTTGATGTACATTATCTTTTCTTCAGTAAAGCTTCTCGAGAAAAGTCCATAAGTGCTTGACTATTTTGTAATAAATAGCATTATCCTCAACTTTCCTTGCCAAGGTATTACACAAGAGGCTAAACAAATGTCAATCTTCCATCATTCATTTAACTTTGGTGCCATCTATAAAAGAATCTAAAGTAAGGTGATCTACTTTTTCAATACCCTCAAAGAAACATTCAATAGCTCTTCTTTAAGTAAGAAACCTTTGCTTTTTGCATCCAACTTCTAGTTAGTAATTCTAGCAGATGTGAGGATCAAATCTGAAAAGAGCATTTTACATTTTGACTTTTCTTCATCCCTAAAGGTCAGATTTTAGTTTTTGATACTTGGATCAGAAGTAGAGTTAGCCATCATAAATTATTCAACCAAAATTCTAAAAAAAAATAGTAGCAAAATTATTTTTTAAAAAAAAAAAAAAGAAAAACAACAGTAGGAATTTACAAATCAAAGATCTAACCACATAAAGAGGTGCATCGACTATTGAAAAAGTTACAAGAGAAAGCATATCCACCAGACACACTGCTGGAATATGGAGATTTGCCATCCACTAGTCTACGTCCTGTCAACCTAGATTTATTATTCTCTACCTCACATACTCTAAATCCCTTTAGACAGATCTGAAATCCTCTGCACATGCTTCTAGATAGATCTAATTTTCACTAAAATTGACAACACACGTCATAAACACTTTATCCAGACACTGGATACTTACCACCAAATATGCAATTCTAAAATTGCCACCCAATAGAAATCATCATGACTCATAGCATGAAAAGAAGAAAAAGGAGAAGAAGAAGGGGGAGGAGGAAAAGAAAGAATAGGTTTTGTTTGGTTAAATTAGGAAGTGAGAAAATATCCAAAGTTTAGAAAGCTCTAAATACCATGTTAAGAGAGAAAAATTATGAAGTCATGCTCAACAATGAGACAAGCATATTTATTTATAATGAAAATAAGTATATCAAGTAGAATTGAAATAGAGTTCTAATAAGTCTATAACTTATAAACCTATCTATACTTATCACTTATTCTATCTAGACTTATCACTTAACTAACTTATTCACTAGGTTTAACTCGTGTCATCCTGTAGTAACATGCAATTTATCCTTTTATGATAAGGAGGGCAACTTTTCTTTTTCTTGGATTTGACTTTCCAGACACAACTTTGACTCTTGCAATCCTCGAGAAACTTGTAGTTGATCCTTTTATGATAAGAAAGGTGAATTTTTATTGGATTTAACTTTCCATATGCAATTTTAACTTTTGCAATCTTTGAGTAACTTGTAGTTTGTCCTCTTATAATAAGGAGGGTGACTTTCTTTTTCTTAAATTTAACTTTGTAGATGTACCTTTAACTCTTACAATCTTAGAGTAACTTGCAGTTTATTCTCTTACAATAAGGAAGATGAATTTTTTTTCTTGGATTTGACTTTTCATATGCAACTTTGACTCTTGTAATCCTAGAATAACTTGTAGTTTATTCTCTTACAGTAAGGTGAACAAGACTTTTGCCGTATATGTCTTGAAGCTGATTTGCAGGATACAAAGGATAAGGTCTCCACCTTAGAATGTCCTAGTACAGACTCTTTTTTTAAAAGCTCTTAATAGTCGAGGTTGATAACATTCCAGCCTTTATTATGTTTCTAGCCTCTTTTCATCAAAGGCTTCTAACTATTCTAGCCTTAAGTGAGCATTTTCCTTATTTGTGTGGCCTTGTTGGATTAGAACCACAAAGGATAAAATTTGATACTCTAGTTGAAGGATTGCTTCCATACCAAACACTAAAGCACATGAAATAACTTCGATAGGTGAATAAGATGTAATCAGTTCTTTATCTTTTGGATTCATTTGGATTTGTTTATATTCAAATCATTCATCCATGAATGATAAGATTTCATACTTTGTAGTGACATCAACCAAATGTGAAAGGTGTAGGCATGGGTTCATCTTCTGAAGATGGCTTATTAGAATTTGATTCCTCATTCTGAGCCTTTTTAATGGTGACATTGTTTATAAAAGCAAATTCTTCTTCTAAAAGACATAAAGCCTTTTAGCTTTTTTTTTCTTTCTTTCTTTAAAGTTAATTTTTTTATGGGAATGTTAACTTGTGAATTATGTTGCAAACTTCTCTTCAGCTTGTCTTCATGGTTTTTTCTTATTATGGACAAGGTTAGTTTTAACTTTTGGAACTTTACTTATTCTTTCCAAACTAGACCTTTACATTTACATTTTTGAGCTTGGAAAAAGATAGAAGCTTTCCTTGGAAATATTAGGTATTTAAGAGTAGAAACTTCTTTACCTGAGATTCAAACACAAAAACTTTATTTTCTCATTCACTAATATGTCCAAACATAATTTGTATGGGTTAAACAATCACCTTATCCTATTCATTCTTTTTGTCTTCAACCTTATAAATTTGAATCATTATGGGGTTGGAAGAAACCTTCTTTTCTTTGATCCAGGTACAAATTGGCTTTTGGATTTATAGCCTAATCCATGTCGATGGTATTAAGGTAGCTCTCCATTTTCCTGCAACTATTTCCAGCTACAACATTAGATTGTCCATTAGCAAGAACGAGATCTAAGTCACCAAGCTCTTATGGTTCACCTTGTCCATATTTGACTTTTTCAAATAGCTTTTGCACCTTCAAATCGAACCATCCTCCTAGACTTCATTCTATTTCTTCTGATTTTTTGCAATTAATGTTTTCTTAGACTTGTTGATTTAGCATTGCAAAATTTTGAAGAGAAGTTATAGGCAAAAAAGTTAACTCTTCCTTTCAAAGTGGCAATATCCTTTATGGACAATTGCTCCTTTAAAGCCTTTACTTCCACTTTTACTTTCTTTGAACCAATCAACATGAAAATTCTACTTTGCAAGTTTTTGGCATAAGGATGGGAAGTGCTTCTAGGATGACTTCTTCCTCAAAATAAAACTTTTCAGAACATCTATTGTATAGGATATTACACATCCTTATGGAAAATAACCTTCTGGAAAATACTCTTCTAGGATAATAAGCTTCCAAGATAGTTCGATAATTTTTTGCATCTTCCAGTAATGATTATCGAGACTTTTTCTTTCTCTAATTCTTGTTCACCTTACGACATTATGCTTTGCCTCTTAAATTTGATTTGGAGAGGTTTGATTTGTCCAGTTTGATTGAAAGGGTAATGTCTTTAGTGATCAGTGCCTTCAAGACTTGACTACTATCCACCATTTATTATCTTTTGCAATAGAAGAAGGATATCCTTTATGCTAGAAAATAATGCCACATGGACTTCATCAAGATTGGTGCCAAAAGATAATGCCCGTGGGATATTATTTAACTTGGAAGAAAAAATCCACATCAACTTTGGTTATCTTTTCTTCTTGTTGACAAAAGTTTACTAAGCATCCTCTATCACATAAAGAAAAAATTCACATCAACTTTGGTTGTCTTTTCTTCTTGTTGACAAAAGTTGACCAAGCATCCTCTACCACATCTTCAAACTTTGATGAAGATTTCCAAACTTCTAAGTCATCCATCATTATCACATATTTAGACTCTTATGGACCATATTGGTTGGTTATTTCACCATCCACTTAGAATTTCACTAGAACTACACCTTCCAGAAGAAGAACTGTAGGATAGTTTGACTAATAAGATGATACCCCCACTTAATAATTGAAACATCTGAGGGTAACCCTTTTTTTCTTGGAAGATGTCTTTACATCTATCAGAACTAGAATATGGTCCAATGATCTGAAACTAATCATAGCAATATTGGTAAAAGTAGTACCCTTTCTAAAACCAAACTTTATCTTTTTGTCTATTTTGAGTTTCAAGATTATCTTTTTAAGGATGAAACATCTCTTAACTGGATGAATGAATATCCAATGGTACCTAAAATATTAAGGATAGTCAATTTTACCCCTTTTTTTGGAAGCTTAGATACTAGAAGCTCAATAAGATTTTGTTCTACCAATTGATCAAGGATGCTGGAAACTTTTGAGTCAGAGAATATGTATTCTTTTGCTTCAAGTTACTTTAAGGTAAGTTTAACTTTATCTTTATTTTGGTTTTTTGAACGTTTTGGGTTTAATATTTGACTTATTAGTAGAAGATTTTGTGAAAACTATAGCCAGAGTTGTTGTAACAACCATGTCCTCCTTTATTTTTGGGGATTTTCTATCTTTCTTCACATTTTTCTTCAAATTTTTTTTTACTAGGGTCAAAAGATAGATAACTTCAGTGACTTGCGATTTGTATTTCCAATTCATGAGCTTTGGTCACCAATTCCTCAAAGGAATGTGGCAAGTTTCCTTTAAGGCTATAAAGCAATCCCCAATACATGCCTTGAACACACATGTAAATGAAGGATGCTTCATTAATTAGTTCTTTGTAGCATAAGATGAGATTTCTCCATTGTTCTATGTAATCGATGATGGGCTCATCTTTCCTTTGGTTTGTTGCAGCCAACTTTATAAGACTAACCATATGGTAGATTTTATATAAATGTGTAAGGAATTCTCACTCTAGTTGGTCCCAATGATCTACTAAACTCGCTATAAGATTAATGTAGCAATCAAAGGTGAAACCTTTAAGGGATTGAACCAATTACTTTACCATTAAATCCTTAAAGGTTTCATCATTGTTACATGTTTCAATGAAATGAGCAACATGATGCTTTGGAAATCCTTTTCCATTAAATTGTTAAAATTTTAAAGGTTGGTATCCCAGTGGCATACATATCTTATCAATCCTCCAGGAATATGGTTTCGTGTAAACCAAAGAAGATTGTGGGGAGCCTTTATATTAGGCTAGAATTGTGTCCATAATCATATGTTGAAGTTGCTAGATGGACAATAAACCCATAGAGATATTGCCAGCATCTTGAATAACCTTCTAATCCTATTGCTCTTTCTTTTATTTTTGTTCCAAGGACTCAAGCCCATCCTTCTTAGAAGGAGTTTTATGTCCCTTAAAGCCTAAAGAGTCTCTAGAAGTTTTATGTCACTTAAAGCCTAAAGAGCACCTCTCAAAAGTAGTTGGTTGCTTCAATTAAGTCATAAAAGCCTTACTTTGCTTGTCTTTTTCTTCGGTAACCTTTGGTAAATTTTCAATGGCTTTAGCCATTTCTCGAAAATAGTTGTCCATGGACTCAACTTCCATAGTCATGACTGGTGCGCAGTCTTTCGATTCATCAAAAGTATAATTAACTCACCTCCTCTTTGGGGACTCAAAAGTAATTTGTGACTCAGCACTTGAGTCTGAAGTTGAAAATGACATGTGACTTTCCACCCTTGAAAATGAAGGACAATAATTATCACTTGTCCTTTTGAAAGCAATAACCGTCTTTTTTCCATGGTTGAAAAACTTCACCAAGGAAGCACTAGTGTAGTTTTTCTACCCTTGGTCTTTGATATGGTGGCAAACAAAGTTTTGCCATTAGTATTGGTTGAATTTTCTGTGAGCACACATATATCTTTCACGTTTTTCATGGCTGAAATTATGTACTTTGAATTTGACTTTTGGGCTTTGATTTAGGGTTTAACCTTTCTTTTTTATGAGAAAGATAAGGGGAATAGAGCATCCTACTAGCATGTCAAAAATTTGTACACACAAATTTAGTGTATTAAATTACACAAAATATATGGTAAATAAATAACATGTTAATTCTCAACTTGTACAAATTCTCTCTCTTGTAATCCTCTAATAAACTTGTCAATTTTATCAAAAATGAGGACCTTTAGGTTTGATCTACTCCTTTAACTTGTACTTGATTTGTCTTCTCAATTTGATGAAGAAAATAGCCTTTATGCTTAATCTCTACTTCAATAGGAGACTTGGAGTCACTATCTTGAAGGTTTCCCTTGATTTATTAAAGTCTTTAGCTCTTAGAAGCACTTTGGTTATAGAAGCTTTTATTCTTAGTATATTAAAGAATAAAGCTTTGTGCTTTATTTCATGAAATCTTAAACTCCTGGAAGTACTTTTAAATATAAAAGTTTTTATTCTTAAGTTATTGAATAATAAAACTTTATGCTTGATTTTTCAAAGTTTTAAGCTCTTAAAAGCATTTTTAATTATAAAAGCTTTTATTCTTGATTTATTAAGAAAAAAAGCATTATGCTTGATTTTTCAAACCCTAGAAAACTTTTGCCCTGAAGGCTCGCCTAAAAGACTTTCGCTCAAAAGGCATTCGCCTAGAAAGCCTTTCCCTAGGCTTTTCTAAGCGCCTTTTTGTTTCTCCCTTTTCTTTTTTTCCCAGGAAGACTTGAAAACTACTCTGACAGAAGCACTTTATCTCATTGGCTACGGAAACTTTGTTTCTTCTGTGGGTTTTTTCCTTTGTTTAAGAGTTGAAAACTCTCCTTTTTGAAGCAATTGAAATTTTAGGGGTCGCTTGGTTTCAAAAAATGTTTCCTATTTTCATTTCTTATTTTCATTTCCTAAAAATGATTTTCATTTTCAGAATTTTAAATTTTAGAAAATATGTTT
>JANHAO010001080.1:0-35412 GCA_026873985.1 Saraca asoca
TAACCATTACAGGATAGATTAAATGAGATAACTTCTCACCATGGGCTTCATCTTTGATATGCATATAATCATAAATGCCATGTAAAATGAATATACAACCTTTTATTATGAAATCAATAGAATGTACAGTTATAGATACAATAGAGCTCAATCAAATTGACTCTAGGGCACCTATCTAACTAACACTTTCAAAATTGAATCTTACGATTCTAGTCAAAAATTCAAAACTTGAATTTGTGATCATGATCGCAATTCTAATCGAATGGGTAAATTTTTGAAATAATGATCAATTTTAATGAGTATTGTGCTCTCTTATTATAAATACCCTTTCACATATTTTTTTAGTAGCAAATCTCTAATTCTTAAAAGGAAAATATTTTCTTTTTATCTATGCTTCAACTCGTTATCTAAATTCTTTGATATGAGCTTGATTTGATTGACAGCCTATCTATTAAGCTTCAATTTTGTAAATATGAACTATAGAGTTCTTTAAATTACTATCATATCCTTTAAACACATTTGGGTTTCTTGAGGTGAGCCTTAGCTAGGGTTGAAAGAGTGGTTAAGCTCTTCGTTTTTTCTTTTTGAGTGAGTGGTTGAGCTTCTTAAAGGAGATTTCGATTGTGGTTAAGCAATCCTTGCATAAACTTAGAGGAACTGATACTATGGTTGATTCAAGTTTGGTTGAGAGTTTGGAAGTGAATGCGTATCTTGAAGACTATTTTTTAAAGGGGAACTACTATAAATCTTGTGTTTGAATCTCTCTATCCCTACTCTCTTTATTTTCTAACAATTTGTATTGTGATGTCTATTTTTTCTCTTGTTGATGTGTAAGATTTTGACTTGCTTTGTTTTATTGCGAAATTTGCTAAGCATTTTTTTTTCATTATTTATCTTTTTGCCTATAAGTCGGTTTCCTTGAAAGAAATGATTTCCATCTATGAATATGCTATTTGAAGCCTTACCTATGTATAATTAAATGAGTAGCTTTGCATAAGTGCTTTAATTTATTATTTCTTATGTGCAGATATCTTCATCTAATTATTTTAGGTTTGTTTAAATTAAAATCATCTTATGACTTTCCAAAATTAAGATATTTTTAAATAGAACACTAAAAATTGTGAAAGATTTTAAAACACACAGTTCACTCCCCCTTGGATGTGGGTTGTCTTATCCTGCATAATCAACTTTTGGTTAGATATTGAAACGAAACATGAAAGAGAATGGTAAAGCCCCATATCCGCTAGATTTAAAATTTAATCACGGCATATAAATATCAAGTTATGACTAATAAAATGTTGGGAAAAATATTCTAGTAGTAAAATTTGTTTAGAATTAAAAATACGAATAAAAATAACAATAAAACTAAGAAAAAATCACAAGAGAATCAGCAAAAAAAATAAAAATAAAAACTTAACTATTAAAATGTAAACATGACAAGCTCTAACTCTCTTTCACAAACTCAAATTTTAATTACACTCAATTCTCTCTCAATCAATTTACTCACCATAATTAACACAAAGTTTCTCCGCCTAAAAGACTCTCATCATGTTTATATATATAATAAACAAAAATAATAACTAAATCTTATTAGAATTTCAAATCTAACACAAAATAGTCAAATAACATTTTTCCTTTTAAACTCGATTCCTTTTTTAAAAAAAAAAATCCTCTTTCCTTTTAAAATAAAATTCTTTTAATTTAAGCCAAACTTGTCGTAAAACAATTTTAGCTACCTTCTTAAATCACGTGGTTTAGATCTGCCGATTGTTTTAGGTGAGTCAGGCCGATGCAAATCTTCCATGTACCTTTGATAATTATTTAGAAGGAGGCTATTTTTTTATTAGTACAGAATACAACATGAAAGTGGCAAGCACTTGACAAACAGTAAACAATAAGTGCCAGTGCACTTTTGTCAAAGCCTAAATATAAAGCTAGGTCACAATTAAATACATCGGTTGGCTACGTGCGAGCTAGTTGTTAGCTTAAATATATATGTTTGAAACAAAAGTCTTCAAGCATGCATGAATGATCTTTGAATAAATCTCTATCTTCAAACACTCTGTAAATTCCTACAGAGCCTCTAATGGATCTTCCTTTAGTTCAGAATTTTGCAGAACTAACTTTGAAGATATGGATGTGAACTGATCTATTTAAGCGAACTAGCCAGACCACATTGAATTATAGATAATTCAGGAACATTGGAGGACAGATCTTAGTCACAAAAAAAGGGTACATGTATGGTTGTGGTATATGTACGGAGACCGGAAAACCCTGCCAAATATAGAAAATTATCTTTCAAATTAAGAGAGTAGCCATTGTGAAGGAAGATGTTATTGTCAAGAAACCATCCTATAGCACTGATTGATAGGAGTCCTTTAACAAATTGAAACTGCTAACCTTTGTTAAGTAGAAGCTAAGTTTAACATTAATTTAGATCAATAGAAAAGAAGCAACTTAGTTTAGTGAGTCATTGTATTTGGTCTAATCCTTGGTGATTTACCAAATGCATCTATTTGACAACATGATTCCAATATTCAAAACTGAAAAAATTGAAACAAAAAGCCAAGCCATCAAAGAATTAACTCTGAGAGACTATGTAATTAGAGGGATATGCTGAACCCTCCAAAAATCTTCTCCGTCTTTCCTTTCTATCTTCTGAAAGAAACTTGAAGACATACCCCACAGCTGCAAACATGTTAACTTCTTTAGATGCTCAATGCCAAATGGTACTGTCTCTAATTCCCAACATGCTGTGATGTCCAGCTCCCTGAGCTCAGGCATAGCTCCTTCTTCCACTTTAATGACTTCCAATTTTTTCAGCAGATGCACGCCAAGCTTCTTCAGCTTCGGATATGCATTAGCTTTGCAACGTAGTTCCTCTCCATCATAAGCCCGTCTCAGTTCTAGCACAACCAAGCTAGGAAGTGCCTGCAATGCTTCTAATGGATCTTCCTTTAGTTCAGAATTTTGCAGGAAGAGCTTTGCCAGATATTGGAGTGAACTAATCCACTTAGGTAAAGAAGGCAGACCACATTTGAGATATAGACGCTGAAGGAACTCCGGAGGACATATCTCATGGTTAAGCTGCAAAGCTACACTGGGATTTATGGAAACCATGTATAATGAACTAAGATGTTTCAGCCTTTGTAAAGTGTAGCAAAGATCATTCACATGTTCATCTCTAAGTTTCAAAATTCCTAACCTTTTAAGCTGTGTTAACTTCCCTAGCTCTCTCACCAATGCTCCATTAGTATCTGCTTCAACACTGGTCATTTTCTGTAGAGTAGTTAGCTTCCCAATTGTTGTTGGAACTGTTGTTCCAAGTGTGTCTGCAAAGAATACCGAAGACTTAAAAGCGTAGTGGTAGCAGCTAAGCTGTTGGAGACGTTCTAACTCAACGATCCCATAAGGCAAAGATGACACAAGACTAAATTTCAAATCAAGTACTTCCAAGTTCTTGAGCTTCCTGATGGAATCTGGAATCTCCTTAATTTTTGTCTTTCTTAGACTTAAATATCTCAATAGAACCAGATTGACTAAACTCAGAGGGAACTGAACTAGAGGAACATTTTCTAGCCTCAATACTCTTAACAATCTAAATCTTTGACATGAAGAGAAGGAAATTGAAGGTGAAGAACCAATTGATGTGAATGCCAATACAGATCGAAGTTTTGTGAACCTTTTGTCTGTTGGTAACTCCTCAAAATTGTCGTGGATGGTAATTCTGCGGACATTCTCATTCCTTGACATGTTGCCGCTTTGGTTTAAGTCCACTATGAGTGATTCTTCCCTAGATTTTACTTGCAGAATTTCTCGCAGAAGATCATGCAGCCGACATGTCTTGACCCCATGAAAATAATTCACTTTTACGACTTGAATCAAGCTCCTATTGACCAATTCATTTAGGTAACTTTCTGCAACCTCATCCATGGTGAATCCTTGCTTCTCTTCCACAAGCCTTTCGGCGGTCCAAAGTCTGATGAGGCTCATTCTTCTGATTTCGTAGTCCTCCGGGAAAGCACTCATATATAAGTAACAAGATTTAAGGTAGTGTGGTAGATCACTATAACTCAGTAGAAGTATTTTCTCAAGATTATTTAACTTACCATCACTTCTGATTTCTGCAGCAAGGCTATCGAGGACTCTTTTCCACTCCAATGCAAGCTTGTTCTTCTTTGACAGCAAGCCTCCTATTGCAACAATTCCAAGGGGAAGCCCTCCACACTTCTTCAAGATGCTACGAGATAACGCCTCTAATTCCTTGGGACAAACTCCCTCATTTTCCCCTTGGAAAGCTTTCATACAGAAGAGGGTCCAAGCTTCTTTCTCCTGTAAAGGTTCGAGTTGGTACACATGACCTGGTATTTCAATAGATGCAGCAACCTCAACCAGCCGAGTGGTGAACATAACCCGACTACCACAATTAGAATCAGGAAGTGCGAATCTGACTGATTCCCAAGGATTAATGCTCCATATATCGTCAAAAACAATCACATACCTTTTTCGTTGCAGATAGTTCCTTAATGCATCAATCAACTGGGATTCCCTCATTTGTTCTATTTCCTTGTAAGCCGGATCTTTCGTTTGCCCCACAAATCCTCTGAGCATAGCCTGCAACAGCTCCACCAAAGTGAAAGATTTGGAGACTGTGACCCAGGAGTGACAATCAAACCAACAACCTGACTGTCATAGACTTTCCTCACAAGGGTAGTTTTCCCTAAACCACCCATCCCCACAATTGAGACAGAGGTAAGCTGCATCTTGCCCTCTACCAGCCACTCAAGCAGTGTGCTTTTAGGATTCTCAATTCCCACAACATCTGCTTCATCTATGTAAAGCGAAGCCAGCCGGGGATCACACCATTCTTCCATGGTAGATAAGGAACTGTTTGTCACATTTATCTTATTGATAGAAAAAGCCTCTCTTCTTGTTGAGATGGCTTTGATCCTTAGCTTAATTGTTCTTATCTGAACAGCCAGCTTGTGTTGTGCCCTCAGCTGCCTGATGTATAAGAAGCAATTGCCAAGAGACTGTGCAAGACCGTGATCACCGGGAAGTGACAACCTCAACAAGAATTCTTCAACAACATCCTCAGCATCATAAGCCGCATCTCGCACTTGTTTAACCCATGTTTTGATTCCCTGATTAGATTCACTTCGGTTCTCAGCATCATGAAGGAAAGACCTCATGCTGTCCAGATCATCACATAATTCATCTACTAACTGACGAACACCACCAAGCAGCCGGATTTCTTCTGCTACCAGAGAAGCCATTGTCTCTAAGACAATATTCACTGGTATCATTGCCATGATTATTCACTAAAGGAAAGCCAAACTTCTTTCTCTCCTCGTTATTCTTTATCACTCCTCTCCATTATCTTCAACTATTTGCTTGTTGGATTGGCAAAGAATACAAGAAATGTCAAAGTCAACCAATTCTCTGTATGCTAGAATACTAGGGGACGGTGGCAACTACTCTGGCATTTCCACAAACAAGTAACATGCTAATAGTTATAGAAGGTTGATATTGACTTAGACTTCACCTAAGACAGAGATTCAGAACACTTTTTCTGTACCAAGATCATACAGTTCCTCAGGTACTAAAACGCATATATTTAGTGAGGAACATTTGCGTTATTGCTGGCTAGCCATTTGAACTAAAGCATCAGAAACAAAGGATAGGCATTCCAAGTTGTTCTTCATGCCCATATATTATAGGTTCATTGACATAATGCTCAATTTGAATGTTAATGTAGTGAGGGGGTTAGGTTTTCAAGGTGGCTCATGTTGTTAAGCATTTGTTAATGTTGTTGATAGCTTAAGTTTGCACACATGAAGAATTATGCATGCTTGTAAGTAAGTATATAAAGATCTATGATAGGTATTTTTTTTTTTTTAATAAAGAAACTCACGGCCGTGTGGCGAAATTAAGACACACTGTAATTGGTAGATGCCTACTGACAAAGGAATACCAACAAAACTTGAACTTAAACCTTTTGACAACACAGTCATCTTTCATTGTTATTTTATTAATTTTTCACTAAAATGATTTAAAGTTCAATTACCATTTTAGTTCATTTATTTTAAAGAAATTACAAATTTAGGCTGTATATTTTTAATTATTGCAATTAAGTCTTGCAATTGTCAAAATTATAGCAATGAAGTCCTTATTATGTGTCGAGAAGACATTGTAAAACCATTGTCACAAGGCTGATGACATGGATCCAAAGTAAGACACTTTGGCATGTGGAAGTTAATGTGGCACTGTTGTGACAACTGATGTGTCATGTTATCCTATATTATGTCAATTTATGGGGACAAATTGCTATAATTTGAAATTTGGAAGACTTAATTGTGATTGATAAAAATTACAATGTTGAAATTTCAACTTCCAAAAATATAACGACAAAGAGTACAAGGAAGTCAAAGAGACACAACAAAAAAGAGTATAAATATGATGATAAAACAGTCACAAATATATGTGTGTGTGGGTAACCTTTCAGATAATCTCATACTTAAAATATTAAACACAAAGTAAAGTAGAACATTTAGTTGATTAAGGTAGAAAGGGCGAACAAGCAAGAAGAAGGCCCATGTTCTACTGATATGAAATACGAAATGGTGGTAAACACCAAATTATTTAATAATAATCCATGCACTAGTCATAGCCCTTCAACAGCAATAACAATAACATCATCTTAAAATCCTCTATGCATTAAGAGTATAAGCATCAACTTCCTGAAAGTTCTTGACAGCAAAATCCTTGATGACATGTGGATCAGGAACCTCATGGCTAGCCTTCTCATAATCACATGACCATTTCACAAGTGCCCCATCTCCTTTGGGCACTATAACTATATGTCCCTGGAACTTCTTGAAGTACTTGAGAAGGTCCCCATCTATTACACTGTATGTCATTGCCTTCTTTCCTTCATCTACTGCCTCTATCTTCTCTTTTGAAATCTTCACAATTGGAGATCCTGCAACATATATGCACCATTTAGAGAACAGTTGAAAATGCATTTTACATTTCAATAAATTAGATAATCAAAAAATTTGAAAAGCTCAGTTGCGCTGTGAATTTATTTTACACACACATTATGATGCCTCAAGTTCCATTGATTCAAGATAACTATTAAACTGAATCATGTGGTCTAAAAGATTAGTTCGAGTTGTCTTATTAGTCAATATTGAAATTAATCTGTTAGCTCATATGATGTATAATAGTTGTTTTAGATTAGTTAGACTTAACACACATCTGTATAGTTATAATGAAAATTTATTAAAAAAAAAAAATAGGAGAACCTAGTCTTGATGGATCTTGAAATTAAGAAAAGAGAAATGCCTCCTCAGCCATTTGGACAAAACTCGAATGAATATAAAGGACTAAAACATAAAGCAGAGACCTTAGATATGATGAATCCTCCCATAATACAATATAAGAAAACGCATACCTTCACCATATAAAATTTCACGAACAGAACCAACAGCCTTGCCATCACCTTCAAGAATCTGAATGCTTTTGTAGTCATTAGGGAATGCCTTTGGGAAAATAGTTGCAGAGTCTTTAATTGTTCCCCAGAACTTGTCTGCATGTGACTTCACCTCAAATTCTACCTCAAGCTTCCCAGCAGCAGCTGCCATTCTCTTCACTTAAAAAACGAACAAAGTTTGAAATATAATTATATTTGATTCAACTATGTTATGTAAAATTGAAGAAAATGAATTTATAGAGATCACAGTTTGAGTTAGGACAAAGAGTTATAAATTCATTAGGAACTATTTCAACTGCCTCTTTATTGTGATCGGTGCTGCAGACATGTTATCATAAATTTGCAGCCATTTCACATGCCTCCAATCAAATTTGGGACCCAATCAGTAATGTTTTGGATGCAGAGAGATCAGAATTCTGTATAGAATTGAAGGCTGTTTCAGAGAAAGTGGGCCGATGTTGCAGCTACGAGCTTGATCACATAAGAATATATTGGAGTTAAGTGTAGTGATTTTGTGGAAAATTGGTTGATGTTGCGTTAATGGTAGAATGAGTGTTGAGTTGAGTTGTTATAACTACAATATCGGTGATACCAGTAAGACCATTTAATTTGTTGATTTTTTTGAAGATGACGACTAGTGTTGCTCTTAGAACTCATTCCCTCACTTTCCATTCATATATGAGATAATTTATTTAAAATTAGTTTTAACTGTTTTTGATAAATGAGAACAATTTTAGATAGATTATACTATGTAAAATAAGAAAGATCAGTTGAAGCTTCTTGCATAATTTTTGTGGCGTTCTTAATGCTCCGGTGGAGAAAGAAAGATACAATATTTGTGTATGTGCGGTGCACTGTAAAATCTAAAATTCAATTTGAGAATAAATTTAGATTATTTTTTTTTTTACATTAATAATCATAAGATTTGAAGTTAAAGATAGGAATGTTAAACAGACGGATTAAATCAAATTAGAATTCACATTGAAATGTTAAACGGATCAAATCAAATTAAAATCTACACGAATTAGACCTAAATTAAATGGATCCATTTAGACTCACTTTTTTATCTATAAATGGATTAAATCAATCCATGAGTCAATTTTTTTTTTTTAAATTCTAATTATTATTTTACATCTCGTGGCATATTTAGTATATACTAATTTCATTAATTGAACTTTTCTGTCTTTCTTTAATTTTTTTAAATAATAACTATTTAAAAATAGACCTAATTTACAAGAAAAAAATCAATGAGAGATTAACCTGCAAATTGATCTACGTCTACGTGGACTTGGTCTGTTTAGACCGTAGTTTGTCGGGCTCAACCGATTTAAATGCCACTCAATTGGCTACAGATTAACAGTTTCAACCGACAGGTTGTATTTAATCTCTCCCCGTACTCACTTCCAAGGTTTTCAGCCCAAGCCCAACAAGCATCAAGAAATCCAAAAGCCCATAACTCCTCTCTCATTTCTCCATTGAGATGGTATGCCAGTGCTGCCAGCTCCTTTGTGTCAAATATTCGACTTGTTTTCTTTGAGTTTTTACTTTTTAGTTGTGTTTTGTGTTTCTCTATATCCTATTTACTGTATCTTGTTGTTTTATTCTGTGTAAAAAACGTAAATATTATTTTTTAAATTTTCTTTTGCTAATTTATGCTTTTTAATCAAACTTATTCTTCATATGATACTAAAGTCTTCGATCAAACAGTCAGTAATTTAATTCGATCAAATTAAATTTTAATTATTATATAAAGTGAGCATAATCTTTTTCCACACTTCGTGCTCAACAAATGATGGAAACAAGGATTTAGTACTTTAGTTAGGCTATTAGATAGTGACTGCTATAGCCGCAGCAACCAAATTGGTTGCTAAATCAATATTTTTCTTTTATAATCAATCTGATTGCTCAAAACATTTTTTTTCCACCCTCATTGATTATTACAAGAAAATGTTAAAAGGCAATGCCATAAATAGTTTCATTAAAATTTGTTTTTCACTCGTTCCAAGAAATTAAAATTCAATCCATTTGAAAATTTATGAGTAAATTCTTTTTTTCACTTATTTGAAATTCATTTGTTTTTTATTTTCATCCATGTAAAATAATTTTTATTAATTTTTATGAAATATTAATTTATATGATTTTATCCTTTGATTAATGTCCTTAGGAAAATTAATTTGTTCGATTTCATAATGATAAAATAGATAAAAAAAAAAATTTACAAAGACAAAAATAAGAAAATTTAAATTTCACAAAAATGGAAAAGGAGATTTGCTCAAAATTTATTTTCAAATGAGTCATAATTTTAACCTTTTAATAATTCCATTTGACCCAAAGTGGCCATATGATCACATGGTTAGCTGAAGGACCTTTTGTTTGCTTTTCTCCACTTTCGAATGGATGAAGGAAAGGGGGAAGTATAATTACTCGGTTGGCTACCATTTTTAGCCTTTATGCCTTTATTCCTTGTTTCAAGTTTTGTCTTGTCACTTCTAATGTTCCCTATGGCCAAAATCAAGTTCTTAATGGATTATTAGAATCTTGTTTACCACAATTCACTTGCCAATAAATTTATCAATAATGTTATTTATGTGTTTTTGTCTGATTTCTACATAACGGGAGATGTAGGACAAAATATTATATATATATATATATATCTCACTTGTGTAAGCAAAAGGGTTTTCCTTTTTTTTTTTTTTTTTAGAAAAGAAGAGCAAGAAGATTAAGGGTGTATAACTAGCACACTTAGCCAGAGTTACAGGGGTTGGTAAATGGTAATTGACAATAAGGATATTGGTGTTGGGGTCCCACATTGATAGTCATGGAAGTAACATTAGTCCTCAACAAAATCTTCTTCAACTACTGCTACCGATGATAGACTTTGAGGCCAGAAATGACCGTTACACCACACAAAGGAAAGATTTAGAAATAAGATAAATATGAAGGCTTTACAATGAAAGGAAACAACTGAAAACACCATCCCAACCGCCATCCCATTTTCAATTTGTAAAATGGAGAATGATGCTGCAGTTTCTGTTTCCGTATCAAGATTAAAAGCACCACCCCACCACTTCCCACCCGAAGGTAAGCAAGGAGTACCTACTTTTCCTTTCTCAGCTTTCTCTTTTCCTTTAAGTACATATCTCCTCTCTCTCTCTCTCTCTCTCTCTCTCTCTCTCTCTCTCTCTCTCACATTGTTAGATATATTTATTCTGTTTCACAAGCTGTTATATCAACTATAAACCCATCAAATATAATTTAAATTAAATTCACCTGCTCAAATTATATCATATATATATATATATATATATACTGTGTGATAATTTATGTATAATATTAAGTACAATTAGCATATATATATATATATATATATTTGTGTCTCTGAAAATTCCAGGTTGTTGGACCATGTGTTGTTGAGCATTCTTCTTATCCAACTTCACTTGCTCCTTACGTACTCTATTGATTATTCCCTTACTAAACAAATACTTTTATATGGTAAAGCTCTCTCAAAGGCATGCAAATATGCCAAACTAATTTTGATTCATTCTTGGCAATATCAATCCACCTACCTGCAGAGAGTTTATGGAATTAGAACTTACCATTTCATATCTTAAACAGACAAGACACTGAATCATCATGCCATTTGGGTTGGTCTCGGCCTGGAATAAGCGCCGCAGGAGCAAGTCTCAAGATCACACAGATCCCTGTATGTTACTACTTCCTTCTTGGTTTTTTTTTTTTTTTTTTTACCTAAGATTCTAATGTGACTGCAGTTTCATGACACAACCATCTTGTTAACTTAAAAAAACCCATTTCAGGGATTTATAGACCTGTGGAGTTGTGGCAACTAGAAGATGAAACACCACGACCAACAAAAAGGCGGCAAGGATCATCTGTTTTCACACTCAAGGAGATGGAAGAGGCCACGTGTTCATTCAGTGATGATAATCTGCTTGGAAAAGGAGGGTTTGGCCGAGTCTACAGGGGCACTTTACGGTCAGGGGAGGTAAATTTTTCTGGATTTGAGTTTGTAAACCAAAGGAATCCATCATGGTTCTCAAAATTTTGTGAGATCAGAAGTAGCTTCCATAAACAAATCATACTCCTTGCAATTATCTGTGGTACTATCAATCAACTAGCAGACAGACCTAGGCCATAGTAAAGAAAATAGTCCAAAATATGTGATGAAGATTTAAGTACAGACTAATAAGTTTCCTCGTGAAGGTTGTAGCAATCAAGAAAATGGACCTTCCGCCATTTAAAGCAGCAGATGGCGAGCGTGAGTTCCGTGTTGAAGTTGACATCTTGAGCAGACTTGAACACCCAAATCTCGTTTCTTTGATAGGCTACTGTGCTGATGGAAAGCATAGATTCCTAGTATATGAATATATGCATAATGGGAATCTGCAAGATCATTTGAATGGTTTGTTACTTGGAATCCACACTCATGTTATAATTTCTCACACTGAAGGATCTGATAGTATATGCCTAATTTTAGGAATTGGGGAAAGAAAAATGGATTGGCCTCTAAGACTCAAAGTGGCACTTGGAGCAGCAAAAGGCCTTGCTTATCTCCATTCAAGTTCTGATGTTGGAATTCCTATTGTTCACAGAGATTTCAAATCCACCAACGTTCTCTTAAATGTCAATTTTGAAGCAAAGGTAAATATAAACTCCCCAAACAATGGTGAATTATGACGTTTCTTCCTTACAATTGAAGCAAAGCTAAAACGTTTTGCAGATATCTGATTTTGGGCTTGCCAAGCTAATGCCAGAAGGTCAGGAGACACATGTAACTGCCAGAGTACTGGGTACCTTTGGTTATTTTGATCCAGAATATGCATCGGTATGCACCTATTTTATAACAATCAAGTTTTTTTCTTCAATTGTTTCAACACAATCTGATTAAGATTTTTCATATGTAGCTCCCTCTTAAGATAAACATGAGATTCTCTTATTTAATAGGTAAAAAAGATCATTTTAATGGTTCTGGTTCAACTATTTTCTGTGCATATGACGCAGAATATATGCAGGTTTTCAATCTTCTTTCATTTCATGCACAAGGCAATAACTCATACTCACGAATTTCCTAATTTCAACAACCACATAAGAGAAAAATTCAGTGGTGATCACACAAGTCATACTAGTGTATGACCTGAACTGAGCATAAGATATGAAATTAGCTACATTATTTTAAATGATCTATCTGCATCTCTGTCTGTCTGTTACTATCGTGCACATATGAACTCTATTACTCCAAAGACCCATTGCGCATGTGGCGCTGCCATGAAAAGCGCAATCTCACCTTCACAAAACAACAGGTGTTGCGTGGTGCAACCATCCATATTCCATAGTGACATGCCATGTGCCATTGCACGCGACTTGGTGCGCCATTAACAAGTTAACAACAATGATCTACTGATTGCCACATATGCGTGGTCAGGGACACTGAGCATTATTCTATCTTCTTTGGCAACAGACTGGGAAACTCACTCTACAAAGTGATGTTTATGCTTTTGGTGTTGTTCTTCTGGAGCTTTTGACAGGACGCAGAGCTGTAGATCTAAACCAGGGTCCAAATGATCAAAATCTTGTATTGCAGGTAGGAAATATACACATATATTGGTTATGATCCTGAAGATCCTAAATATATTTATTAGAAAAGATTCTAATCCCCAAGTTCTAAAAGATTAGATGCTTCTAAACGATAAACTTCAATATGATTGTTATTCATATACAGGTGAGGCACATACTGAATGACCGCAAGAAGCTCCGTAAGGTGATCGATCCAGAGATGCCCCGAAATTCTTACACCATCGAGTCTATTGCCATGTTTGCAAATCTTGCATCACGATGTGTCCGTACTGATAGTAGTGAGAGACCCTCAATAGCAGAATGTGTAAAGGAACTCCAAATGATTATTTATACAAATTCAAAAGGCTTGGGAATGGTTATGCATAGTTTGAGAATGATTTAAAGAAATCCATGTTTAGAAACCAGGGTGATGATGATTTTCCATTGGATAATAGAGGAGTTTATTCATAAGTTACTATACCCATATTTAGACACCAAGCAAGTGATATGACTGTGAAGTATTCGACAAAATCCTCTATATAGATCACTAATTTTTATGATCATGTAAGGGGCAACAACAGAGACCAAGGAGGATGACGCTGATGAAGCATTTCCAAGTCCACCCACATCCCTCTATTTTTTTTTCCCTTTTACTGTTTCAGGACAACAATAATTAAGAGACGAAGCCAAAAGGCAACAAGTTTATTTAGAGTTGTTTGAGTTGGCTCAACAGATTCCATAAGCCACTTTCTTCAAATGTAGATATTTTTATATGAGTCCTAGATAAAATTGTATCAGTTTCTCATATTGACGAACTTCAAAGTAAATATGACTGTATATTTCAAGCATCTGTAGTTTCCCTAGATATCTTCAGGAAATACCATTTCTCTGGCATGGTATTTATGACAATTTACTGGCTTTGCAAACTTATTCATAAATACTCTATCAGGAACAGGAAAGGAAATCAAGGCTTTAGTAACAATGAACCTATGAACCTATAGTTGCTGGCACCCTTAGTGATGCAGTGGCATCCAATGATGTCTTTGGGGCTTTCCCCCTTCAGTGACCAAGGTTCAAACCCTAAATATTGCGTGTGTGTTAAGCGGCTCACCACTCCTGCTATCACCAAAAAAACAATGAACCTATAGCTTTCAGAAGAGAACTTAGTTTAAGTGTGATAGTTTTTGGTCTGTGTGTTTACAGCACCAAAGGCTAACTCAACTAATCAATTTTGTGAATCGACATGTCATATTGGAAGGTTTAAGAATATATATTTACAGCAAAAGACTTGAAATCCATGTAACCAATAAATAAATAAATAATAAAATAAACAAACAAGTCCAGCAGAGCACAGGCAGGGATGAAAAAGAAAAACTATAACCGCAGGATATATGTCATAAATAAAATTGTGCAAGAAATCAGTAATATTTATTCATCCTTTTGATACATATTTTTGGTGCAATTTACCTGCGGAACAGAAAGTCTGTGTCCTACAGATTAGAGGATACTAATGAGGATGCCCGAACTATTCATTTGAATCTGCATCATCATTTAACTCACCACAACCATATTTGCTACCATTCCTGAAATAAAATGACCACATATAGAAATAAGCAGGTTTATCACAGGCTTTTTGAGTATAAATGAGCCTTCAAGCAACATATGACATTGATAGTATCACCTTAAAAAAAATCTGCAACCCATGTCTATCTCTATTCACAATGCCATGTCCTTGTCAGAATCAGACAAATTAGATTCTAGATCATTATTTAAGAGAGGAAGTTTCTTGCACATCAAGTGCTTGCGTCTCTGCAATGTTAGAAGAACTAAAATACTATCGGTCTTTACAACTTTGTAATCTGCTTTTGTATACATGTTAAATGGAGCTTCATCGATTATTCTACAATGCAAATATACATCTCTTGAGGAACTCATCTGAGAAATTATTTCCTCGCCTGCCTTTAGAAGATGCCAACCAATTCTCCTCCTGCAAGGAAGAGCAGAAACATACATATAGAATCCACTTACTTACCCCTCGGGAATATAATAAAGACATCCTAAGCAGGCATTTAGTTTGGCAGAATACTAAATTCACATAAATATAAACTAATTGCATAAGAAACAAATGAAAATTTTTTACAACCTAAAATTTTTTAGACATCTCCAACTCAAATATTTCCAAGTACTTAAGGAATAAGGATATTAAATCCATATCAACCGCTGGCACCCCTACCCCTATGGGCTTCCGAAGGTGTGCTATAAGGGCTATTTTGAGATTTTATGTGTGTCTGTGTGCTTGCGTGCGTGCGTGTGTGTGTGTATGGATGCTCATAGAAAACCATTGTGTGACTTATAACGGACATATTAAACCAAATTGCCAGACAAGGATGCAAGTTTTGACTGAATAAATTCAACAAAGACTATCATCAAAAGAGGCTCTTAGAATTAGAAGTAAATTATCTAAGTGAGGAGCTATAAAAGCTAAAAGGCATATTAAGTGTACCTCCTAAGAGACTTTTTTACAGCCATGTTACTTATATAAGGCAAATCCTGGGGTGGCATTGGTGAAGGGATAGAAGCATTAGAACCCTTCTTATTGAAAGAAACCTCCACAGTCCCAGCCAACTGCACCTCTTGTTCTTCACCATTTTCCATAATCCCTCTGTAGAACCCAATAAGTGTTGCCATGTGTGGCATTTGAGTTTTTCTCTGCATCAAATACTGCTTGATCAAGAACTTCAACACAGAGATATAAGCAGACGGCAACAGCATTGACTCAGCAAAGGATTCAGCAAGCAATCCAACTGTGGCATCCATTTCCTCTGCCTTCATTACGCGAACCCATATCGACCCAGATTCCAACTCCTGTAAATATCTGAAATTTTCGAGGAATTTGAGCTTTTCGAGCTCTTCGTTGGTCAGAAATCGACCGGTTCGAAATGGGTCTTCGAGATTAGACGAGGTGGAGGTTGTTGTTTTCGAAGTAGTCGAAGAAGAAGAAGAATGGGAGGAACAAGAAGATGAAGTTTTGAAGCTGAAAGTGCCATCTTTATTGAAAGCAGAAAGTGGGTGTCTGTAGCTAGGAATTGAAAGAGTAAACAGACGAGTTTGGTGAGGTTTACAGAGAGTATTGGCGTTGAGGCGACAGTGATAGTGAAGATTACGTGGATTGAAATGATAGGAGAGTGAGAGAGTTGCAGCCATGGAAGGAGGAGATTTTATTGATTGGTGCTCTAATGTGAAGAATTCATCAACAGCAGCTCAGCTGAAGAGCATGACCATTTGCGTGTTGTTTATGAAGCAAATTCGTGGAGAAAGTGAAAGAGTAGCTGGGAAGGACATCGAAATCTAACAAAGAAGAAACAGCATACTCAGTTGCACGAATGGCGGGTGGGATACTTTGTCTAACTATTTCTATGATCCGGATAGGATACGGGTAGATGGTCTCTCTTTATATATTATAATTGTTTTTTAATAATTGTTTTGCTTTATTTATTGTTTTTAATGACATAAACTTTCATATCAATATTAACTTCTTAGGAAGAATATACATTTTAACTATAAATTTCTTCTCCAAATTAAATATAAATGCATTCTAAGTTTTTTTTTTTTTTTCCCTTCTTGCAATTTCCAAGTTCATCTTCTACACAAAGAAGAGGTCAAACTAGGTAATGCAAACTCAAATAAAACATCAGTGTGGTGGAACAATGGTCCACCTTCATAAATATACAACAACCTGAACTAAGTACAAGACAAAATCACAAAGGTGAGATGAATCATGGAAGTAGCTCATTGCAGAGATTCTAAAGTAAGAAGTTATTCTTTTCCATGGATCAACTCATCGGTCGTTTTTTAAAACCATGCACAAATTCAATTAAAGGAAGAAGGACATGTTTAGGTGTATGCTTGACAAAATTCGTGTCCATACTTATTTTTATTATTTTTGTAAAAAAAAATATTTTTTATAATTTTTTATTAAAAGTTAAACCTTTTTATAGAGTTTGAGAAAAATTTTAAATTTTTTTTATATAATTTTAATTGATGAAATTATAATTTTTTATGCATTCATTACTTGTAAACTTGATATACATTTACTCTTTCTTTTTATAAAAAGATTATAATAATTATATGAAAAATTACAACTTTTATATCAAATTCTTATAATAACTCATGAAATTTTTAAATACATATCAAAATCTAACATATAGAATAATCCATCTCGCATGAAACATCAAAGTGGATTAATAAAGCAACAAGATATGAGATAAATGCCTGGATCAAGTTCAATCCCTAATTTGCAAAGAAATGGATCCATGTAAAGGACCTCGATGACCATGCCCTTATCAATACCAATTTAATCACATCCAAAACCTTTAGCCTAAATCCTTCAAATTTCTTGTCATTTTACTTAGCAACTTCCAATTCTTCCATTTGAATTCTTCCCATCTCATATTTTATCCCTTCAAGCTTCTTCTCACCTTCTCTGTAAAGCTAGACAAGCACCAAATTATTCCAATCATGAAATTGTAGTCAATTTGTATTGCTTTTTCGATGTGAGCTTTTTCTTTTTCTACGGTAAAAAAAAATAACATAATATAAATTTAATAAAAACATACCTTCCATATTGTAAGTTACTAATTGAAATTTAAGGCAAAATTCCTTAAAACTGTTGTATTGTGAGTAACCATAACAAAGGAGATGTGTTTTATGTTTGGACATTTAGATCCATACAACACTCCAGTCTCCTACACATAATATATATTAAGTATTTCAAAAAGATATAAAAATCCAAAATGTATCATAAATACCTTTTAACAATAACATTTAAAGTCGTATTAAATCTGCGTTAACCTCCTTAGCTTATTTCTAAATAATTTTGTAAAATATATATACATACACACACTATATTTGTGATTTATATGATTTTTTTACGTTATAAATTCTATTTTGTGTCTTAAATATTTAAACTTTGATATTTTACGTGTCAATGTTGGTGTTCTGTCTCATATATATGTCAATATTCATAGTTTACAAATTTTATAACTTAAATAATGAAAAAATGTGAATGAGTATTTGTACCTTCACGAGAAAAACTAAGAATGAGAGGTGACGATGAAAGAGGTCGGAATGATGAAGATCGATCTGCCAAGATGGAAAGAAGCTGTAGACGAAAAAAGTACAAGCAAATTATATGGACCATAGGGAGTAGAGCACTGATAATCAAGAGAAGGAGTGTTTCTTGTGGATTTTATTCTTCTAAAGTGTAAAATATATTTTAAAAATAAAATTAATTATCATGATTATTAAAAAAATAAATAATTATAAACTTAAAAATTATTTATTATTTATTAAATTTTAAATTATTGATTGTTTCATAAATTACTTTGATAACTCACTTTATCTTTTGAAATATTTCTTACCCCTTAGAAGAAGTAAATCTTTTTAGCAGGGGAGATTATGGCTTGATCCTTGAATGGCATTATGTCGGACCTATTTCATAGAATTGCTTGCTTTTCTTTCTTTCCCTTTATGCTTTCTTTGTCTCTAAGCAATTAAGACTCAAGAAATAAGTGATGCTGAAGTTGGATGTATGTTTAGAGGAAGTAAGTTTACTGCGCTGTAGAGTCATTCTATCTATTTTAGTAATTGATGTTTAAGCTATGGTTAAATATTCCCTCCCTGTAATTTTATTTTATTTTTAATTAATTTTTTATAATTTAAAATTTTTGAAGTAGATTATTATATTTATTTTTTATTTTTAATTGAATATTTCTTATCAGTTTTTTTATTAGATTTATTAGTAAATTAGAACATTTGAATAATATTCTTTTAATGTGGTTTAACGAATATTGATGTAAAGTGTTCATATAATTTTTATTTGTATTTAAATGATAAATAATCTAGAGAAAATTAGGATATTTTTTAAAAGTATTTCATTTTCAAAAAAGGAAGAATTATTTATTTCTCACTTCATAAATCAATAATAAATTATTATGTATGTGAGTTAATTATTAAAAAAGTTTAATAGAAGAATGAAAGAAAGTATCCAATTAAAAATAAAATATAAATATAAAAATTTAATTTAAATTTTTTAAATAATAGATATCTACCTAAAAATCGAATAAAATTATATAAAATAGTATATTTTAATCTTAAGAAATTTATAGAATCCTTTTTGTATTCCATAATGCTATTTCACTGTTAATTATCTTGTTCTTGACGGTCAATTGGGCTGAGTTTAGTTTGATAGGATAAGATTCATGTAGTCATTTGACTGGAGCTTGATTCAAGCAAAATGATTGGGCTCCAGCTCCTCTGGAAGTCAGTTTACAATTTACTTGACTCAATTCAATAAAATATGTATATATATATATATATATATATAGCTGAGGTAATCTAGTTTAGGCTGAACGATAGTTAAATCTTTCACTCGACTAGACTCTAGTGTCCACAATAAAAAATTATATCAAATCTTAACTAATATTAGACTTAATATAATAATTTATTTAGTATACTTGAGAGTTCCAAGACTATAACTCAAACTAAAAGGAACAACCATACAATTGACTAAACCCAAGCCCTCTTATCTCGGTCGACCAACTCCAAATCCAAGACTTTCAAATCACAATCGGCCCAAAAAAAGGTCCCAAGTTTATTCTTGGTTAAAATAATTGGCATTACTTTGTAATTTATCTACTTTTCAAGTTGTGTGTTTACACCTTAAAATTTTTTTAATTAATTACTTATAATTTATTTTTATTTTTAATTATCCTATTATCAATTTTTTTTTATTTTTACCTAACTCTATTTAAAAATGCGAAATTTAAGTGAAGTCCACATCTTGTTATTGGCTAAAATGGCGGTTTCTCCTATTTTTGGACTTCAATATTAAGTTTCAAAACTTGGCTCCTTAAGTTTGTTAACAGAAAGTTTTGAAACATAGAGAATGCTATTTCATCTGATAAATTGTAGCAAAATTGAGTTCCGAACTAGTTGCAATAATTGGATTTATCTAAAATGGTGAAATCAACTTTTAAAATCAATGACAATAATTAATATTACAATTATTTAATCTAGTATTCTGAATAGGATTTGGACCCATAAATTTTTTAAAGAAATTGAGATTGTAAATTTAAGAAAAAGGCAGATATAAATTTTTTTATATTAAAATAATGAGTCCCAATAAAAAAATTTATCAGTTCAAAATGAAATATTGTATTTCAAGTATGTTTGCTTTAACTATTTTTTGTTTTCATTTTCATTGAAAATAGAAAACATGTAAAAAAAAATATGTTTAGATGACTTTTACCCTTTTTATTTTCTAGAAAATAGAGGCTTTGTTTCCACAAATTTAGAAAGTAACAAAAAGACATTTTCTATATTTTCATTTTTACATTATAACGATTTTGAAATTATTTAAATTTATAATGATAAACTAGAAGAATCACTACCAATAATTTTTGCTTCTATCTCCCAACAACACTTAACTCCACCTCCATCGTCTCTACCACCACCTTCGCTGTCTTGTCCACTATTGTTGTCATTACCATCACCATCTCCACCTTCACTTCCACTGTAACAACTATCTCCACCACCTTCACACTTACCCATCATCACCATCCCCAATCACTAATTGTCATATTATTACTTATTATTATTGCTCACCTCCTATGCCAACACCATCCATTATCTTAACAAGATCACAATCAACCTCTAATATGGATGGGTCGACCTCACAAATAAATAATATTTTTTGCATAAGATAAAAAACATAATATACAAATTTAAAATATGTGTGAATTTGAATAAATAAAAAAAAATCACCATTAATCATTTTTAACAGTGTGATTGGAACACTAAAATTAAGGTATACGTAATTTAGAGTTCAAGTTGAAGGATTACTTACGTATAGGAAAAGTATTAGCACCTTATGACATCCATTCATAAAATGGGTACATATTTTTTCCAATATTATCTTTCATTAAAAATTGATTGGTCCGTTATATGATTGGTTTATTATTATTTTTATTATATATATTTTAAAAAAATTATTTATTTCTATTTTTTATATCTCATTTTATTTTACATAATATCAAAAGTGATAAATAACTTAAATAAGTATGGTTGACTAAAAAAATCATGATTTTTGGGGCATACTAATATGTTTACAATAATGCCTTCTACATGTGTATAAAAAAAATATTTTCATAAAATTTCAATTTTGATATAGAGAAAAATTATAGTATAAAAAAATTCATTTGTTCATTTGAAGAGGGTACCGCTTAATTAATATCAAAACAATACTAACATTTTCTAATTTTATTTAGCCTTAAAAATTTAATAAGGAAAAATTGATTGAAACAAATTAAAAGGTTTAATATATTTAGTGTAAAATTCTTCCAACTTCATTATCGAATTCAAACAAAACAAATGCCTCAAGAATATTGAGGGCCATCATTATTATACTCACAATTAGATCTTCCAATTTCGATCAATAATGGATATAATTTAATTTTTATTTGTATGTGATATAGACTTAACATAATATATAAAGTGAAGTTTGATTGTAATATATTATTAAAATTATGAACGGTGTTGAATTTAATAATAATATGAAAGTTAAGTTCAAAAAATAATTTTTTGATTCATATCATAAATTTTATTAATTTAATTAATGTGTGAAAATTTTCTAACTTCATGGCCAAACTCGTACAAGCAAAAGCACCTTAATAATATTGAGAGTCGTATTTATTGCACTTGCAATTGGATTTTCCAACTTTTATCTATTGTATACAAAAGTTTATTATTTTTAGGCCGAAAGGATACATGTGAAGATGCAATAAAATGATATATTTTAAAATATAGCACAATATATAAATAAAACTAAAATATATGCAATGATTTCATGTATTATATTATTGTGGCTTTCTTTTCAAAGTTTCACAGGCTCATCCGATTTAATTCCTAAAATACTTATTATTGACGGTAGCATTTGTTAAGGCCCAAACTTCAGTCAATGAGAATAGTTTAGAGTATCTCAAATAGTATTCTGGTTGCAAGATAGGTTTCTGGTGGTGCAGAAAATAAAGAAAAACAAGGGAAAGAGGAAGAACAGCAAACACATAGTGGATTTTTAATGTGGTTCGGCCAAAATCAGATAGCATTGATCCCTACATCTATGGTAACTTTTATAGATCTGGAGAAAATCTGGTAGAGTTATAGTATATGTTCTTTGGAGTCTTTTCATAATGATCTCCCTCTTCTCTTTTATAGATGCTAGGAGGTTACAAGTGTAATTTTACAAGTTACAATTTTGTTACATTAAATAGTAAATGTACAAGACAGCCTAAACTATTGCAAATGGCTTTTGTAGGTTACTTTCTATGAATAGGCCCTACACACTACTTTTGTAAATGAGCGGTGCAGATTGTTTGAGGGTATTTGCCTATGATCTTGACTTATGGCGAGCTTCTAGCTGGGTGAGGGCGTCGTATCTTGTGAGCCTCGTCTGGGATCGTTGTTGACCTGTGATCAACGAGATCAAGCTTGCTTAGCTTGAGCTCATAGGTAGCGATTTGGTGGCTAGATGGGTTGGAGCTCATCTTTTAGTGAGTTAAGACTAATCCCTTAGATCGACTTCGCTTCCTTTGCTCTGAGCTCGTAGGTAGTGACTTGGGGCTTATACACAGTGATCTTGACCTTTAGGTGAGCTGGGCTTCCTCCTTTATCTAAGCCTACTTGTTACTAGGCCTTGGCCAGCCTAATCTGTGTTAAACCAGAAAATGCCCATAACATCAACCTCTAACTCTCAATCTGCCTTGTGGACTGGGAGTTACGATTTTACTCGTCAAGGTTTTCACCTATAGTTTCTGCTGTGTTGTCATTTCAAACTCAAATCTTTCACTTCTTCTAGTGGAAAGTGGTTGATCTTGATCTATAGCTCGTTATTGCCACGTGGGCTGCTAGGGCTATTGAGATCGTTCTTCTGAAGGCTACTTGACATGGTCCTTCAGGCGTCCTCACTTGATGAGGTCCTCTATTGCCTCATTAAGAGCCCAACATTCTGACGTAGCGTGCCCTTTCTCATTGTGAAAGGCGCAGAACTTGTCTTGGTTGCTTCTGAACTTGTTAAAAGTCCTAAGAATCTTCAGCTTTCCGAAGTCTTCCCTCTCTCTTTCCACTATGAAGAACCTATCTAGAGTGTCTGTTGGGCTAGTGTAATAGCTATAGTGACCTTGATGTTGAGGTCACTTGCTCTTAAGCTTCTTTGCGGCCTAGTCACCAGAGTGATCACTCCAGCCTTCATCACTTCTCTTCTTACTATGGGCAGAGCCATCCTTCTCACCCTTCCAATTGAGTTTTCTCGAGCCAAAGATTTCTTCTCACTTAATCTGCTTGGCAGTTTGTTCGTAAAATTTAGTTAGATCTCTTATCAGGGACTTGTATATGCTTTTATACAACTTTTCATCTTTGCAGAGTCTTACAGAAATTGCTGTTAAGATGTTTTCTTCAGAAGGATTTTCCATCGAATTGGCTTCAAGCCTAAACTTGGCAATGTAGTCCTTAAGGGACTCATGCTTACACTGAAATACCATCGTGAGGTGACAAAGAGGCATGGGTTGCGTCTTCAGCACTCGGTACTAGTTAATAAATTTATGTTGACATTCTTCTCAACTATTCAGGCTATGAGTTGGAAGACTTCTGAGCCAAGCTCGAGGGACAACTCCTAGAGTAGTTAGGAAAATATGACATTTACCAGAGGGTTAGCTATTTACAAGTCCATTTGAATGTTGAATGCATCCAAATGGTTGTAAGGATCAATATCCCCATTGTACAGTGGGATCACAGGGATCTTGAACTTACGAGGAAGAAGCTGCTTCTCTATCTCGCCTATGAATAAGGTCCTCTTCTCGTTGTGCTCCTGGCTATTCCAAGACTGAGGATGCTCCTCTAATTGCTTTAACCTATCAAACAACTCCTTAACTTTCCCCTGGTTGGACTCGTTCGAGCTCTCAGCTCGACACGACCTTCCATGTCATGACTCCTCATGTTCATCAGTTCAACAAGATTTTAATCTAATCCGCAAGTGGGAGAAATGAGTTGAGTGAACGACCTAATGTTATTGCCTGGATACAATGACCTTATCCTACTCTCTTAAGCCTAGGGCCCACGTTAACACTTTAACCACATCGGTCAGCTCTCTCATAGTAGTCCTGAGGACTCTTTGGTTTTGAAGCAATGCTTTCATTTCATAGGCTTTTGGAACAGTGCCAGCAGATTGGTGGGGGTCTGTGGGGGGCAAGTTAGCGTTAATGCCTACTATAGGTCTGGCAAAAATACCCGTCATAGAAAGAACTTATTCCCTCTACTGTGTCGCTTATTTTTTGGGTCCAATAATCAAGTCATTTACACTCTTAGTGACTTTTCCCTCGGTCATTGTAGATGCACAAGAGATCAACTAGAATGCAAAAAAATGAACCAGAATACAGATGAGGTCCACTGGGCATGCCAAAATGTTGACGATGGAATTTGGTAAGGCTCAAACTTCAGTCAACAAAAATAGTTTAGAGTATCTTAAACAGTATTCTGGTCACAAAATGGGTTTCTAGTGGCATAGAAAATAAAGAAAAATAAGGGAAAGAGGAAGAACAACAAACACACAGAGGGTTTTAATGTGGTTCGACCAAAATCAGGCAGCACCAGTCCCTATGTCCATGATAGCTTTTATAAATCTAGAGAAAATTCGACAGAGTTACAATATATGTTCTCTAGAGTTTTTTTACATGATGTCCTTCCTCTCTTTTATAGAAGCTGGGAGGTTATAAGTATAATTTTACAAGTTGCAATTCTATTACATCAAATAATAAATCTAAAATGGCTTCTATAGGTTGCTTTCTACAGATGGGCCCTACATGCTACTTTTACAAACTGGCGATGCAGATTGTCTGAGGGTATTTGCCTTCAATCTTGACTTATGATGAGCTTCTAGCTAAGTGAGGGGGCCGTATCCCATGAGCCTCATCCTGGGTCGTTGTCGACCTCTGATCAATGAGATTAAGCTTGCTTGGCACGAGCTCGCAAGTAGTGATCTGGTGGCTGGATGGGCTAGAGCTCGTCTTTTAGTGAGCTGAGACTAATCCCTTGGATCGGTTTTGCCTCCTTTTCTCTAAGCTCACAACTGGTGACCTGGAGCTTATACACAGTGATCTCGACCTCTAGGTGAGCTATGCTTCCTCCTTCATCTGAGCTTGCTTATTACTGGGCCTTGGCCTGCCCAATCTGTATTAAATTAGAAAATGCCCATAACACTTATCATCTAAAGAACACTAAAAAAGAACCAAAACTTTCAGTCTATTTTTAGTTTATTCCATCATAAGATATAATACATAAAATCCAAATGGCAATTTATAGTGTAATGAAATAATCTATTTGTAACTATAAATGAATAAATGAAATAAAATCATAAAATAAATATATAAGATATAAAAAGGAACAAAGAACATAATCAATAAAAAAACTACATCCATTATCCTCTCATTCATCAAATAGCAAAAGTTAAAAAAAAATAGTCACATGGTGCAATAGACAAATCAAATCAAAGAAAAAAAATACAAGTCACAAGGCGGCAAAAAAAAAAGGGCAATGACTAACTTGAAACAGAGGCCAATCTTAGCTTGTGTACTACCTATCAAAGACAAAGGCCAATCTTAGCTTGTGCATCTTTGTCTTTTTATTTATTTTTTTTATTACAACTCAATAACTAAAAAAATCAAGAATGATCAAGCTTAAATACAAGATAAAGAGAGGTGTGTTCTCACATTTCAAAAGTTAATATTCAACATTTTCTACTCTAAGGTTAGGATTAAAGGTTTGATTTTTAACTTTCTCTTCTTGGATCTATTTCTTTTTTTTTCCATTAATTTTGTTTTTCTCTCTTTGTGGTTATCATATATATATATATATATATTTGTAGATCTTCCTTGAATAAAATGCTATCTTTTTTTTTATTTTGACTATTTCTACTCTTTCTAAAATGTAATCATGTAAATAATAACAAAAAAATGCTATGTGTATGTAAGAGGGTGAGGAATGACGAGAGAGATATACCAGTAAATTTGAGTTATAAGATTTGAAGATAAAGGTTCTTTGCTATTGATCTCTTTTTTGCTTTGAGAGAAAATGAAATTAGTTTTTCTTTGTCTCTTCCTACTTCTTTTTCTCATCTGAAAGCATTCTATTTATTCAAAAAAATTATATTTTTGTAATTTGATTTTTACTTAGTTTCTTTTAGTTGTAAGCTATTTCCTCTAGTTTACAGGTTGTTTATCAATTACCTTTAGGTTTTAAGTTGTTTTCTTATTTTGGGAAAGACTGAGTTGAATAAGGAAGCTTATTTTGAGAAAAAATTTTAGCTCAAGAAAGAGATAAATGACAATGGAAGCTTACAATTGCAGACTGAGCACTCTCTTTATTGAAAACATTTACTTTGTTTTTTTTATATATTTTTCATGTATAAAGTACACTAAACCTACTTAATAGTTTTATTGGTATTTTTATATTCTTTTCAACTTTAAAAAAAATACTACTTCATGAATGATATTTTTATAATTTTTAATCTTAAAAAAAGAATGAAAATTAATCATTTTTTATCTTGAAAGTTTAGTGCCAATTAATCACAAAACATGTTAAATTCGCACAAAATTGGGTGCCTACACTACCAACATCCACCTTAATTGTTATTTGCCAAAATTACCATTCAAAATTACAACTACTTCTATTACCACTACCCATACCACCATAACTAACCATGCATGAAAATCTAAAATTGAAAATTGTGTTTAGAAAATGAAAATAGAAAATATTTTCACAAACCAAAGGCACCCTTACTTTTCATAAATTTCTCTAAAAAAAATGTATGAAATTAATGTCCTTTGGAACAATTCATCGGCTTATTAATGTTTTCCTAAATTTAATGAGCCCTTATCTTGCTGTAGGCATAAAATAGTGAAGAAAAGACACTCTACTATATAAACACATTTACACATTGGTTTGGAAACTGATGTCTATTGAGCAATGTAAAAGGTTAAAACAATTTACATTGGTTTTTTAACCGACGTGTAAAAAAGGAAACAACACTGGTTTCTAATATACAATTGACGTCTTTTTACTTGAAAAAAAATTTTACACATTAATTTTTTGTTAATAACTAACATCTTTTCTTCCCCTAAAAATGTTGGTTTTTATCATAAATTGGCATCTTTTCTCAACCACTAAAGACATTAGTTTTTAAAAACAACTAACATCTTTTCTCAAGAAAAAAAAACCACTAAAGACATTGGTTTTTTTTATAATAACTAATGTTGTTAGTGGAAAAAAAAGATGTTGATTTTGTATAAAAATTAGCATCTTTTCCTTTAAAAAAAAACTTTGCTTCTACCTATATATATATTTTTACAAAAACCTACTGCAAGTTATATTTTTACAAAAACTATTACTATTTACATTTTAGCATAACCAATTGTCGAAACAAAATCTACAATCATCTAACACAATTCTAATTTCAACAACATCAAACATTTTATTAAATCAATAAAAAATCCAAGACATTACAAAACTAAATTAAAATCAAAACATGCCAAATTAATAAGTTCATACATAATAATTATTTACTTACTTTCTAGCTAAATTCACTCAATTTACTTCTTCTTTAGCTATGCATTCTCCTATAATGCAATTTCTGACATCGGTGAGAGCTTCAGGTAAGAAATTTCAAGTGTTGTCATATCTATCTATATAAGTCTAAGTTTAATTTTTTATATATAATTCATGAGAGTTAATTTACTTGAAAGACATTATGAAATTAGCAAAATGATATATGTATTTCATATAACCAAACCATTCAAGAGGCTATACAGATTGTATATTATTATCAAATGACTGAATTCCTTTTGGAGATAGTTTATGTTCCACTAAAATCAAATAATTATATTATCAAGCCATCTTAAATTTAATAATCACATAATCAAGCATAAGCATCTAAGCTAAAAATTATATAGTTAGTTACATATATACAATAAATATATTATCTAAATTAAAAATTATATAGTTGCCAATAAACATAAGTAATTACCTTCAATTTTTTCTTTTTTCTTTTTTTTTTGTAGAAGGATTTTCAACCCCCTTCACAATGATCATCTTACATGTAAAACTCCTCCATGTTGCCTTCATCATTCATCAGTGGTAGTCCTGAAGAGAAATAAGAGGTTTCCTTAATATCATTACTTATCTCTTCTTCATCTCTATTATTAGTAATCTGTCTCTTTCTTTGAAAAACTACAAATCACTTCTTTCAGCTGGGTCTGTAATATAAAAAACCTATTTTACTTGGGATGCCATTATGAATGGCTCCTGCTCATAACCAGCCTTATCAAGATCCACCAATGTGAAACCTAACTTATCAATCTAAATATTGTTGTTATTTTCAATCCATTTGCATAGAAACACAAGGACTCTGAATTTGATGTAGTCAAGCTTCCATATATCTTCAGTGACCTGATAATATAACATATTCATGTATAAAGGATTTTTATCTTTGGAACTAGAAATATGCATTGATTGAGCCACTAAAGTAACCTCATTATTTTGCATATTGCTCCTATTATCTTGTCCCTCTATGTAGAAAAAATATCCATTGATATTATATCCATGATAAGATAAGACTTCCATACGAGGCTCGGGGATAACCATCTTATAGTTTCAAAAACATCATTTGGTGTTTGTGCCAATCGAAAATGAACTTAATTCTAGAATTAAGTAATGAAGGAGTGGTTGTATTTAGCTTGTACATACTGTTCATTCTTTCCACAATTCTACTCTCTTATAAAGGTCATATGCTATTATGTAAGACATAAAGGTGTGCTTGTAACCACATTTCATGAGTAATGCTCACCACTTAGGTCCCCAGTGTACCCTTACCTGTAATTCTTCCTTCCTTTGTGACGATACTTAGGAACTTTGATAACTTCTATATCTAATAAGTGTTCACTGCTAAATTTAAGAACCTCTTCAGCTATATAACTTTCAACAATACATCCTTCAGGCTGATGTCAATTTCTCACATATCCTTTTAGGATTTTCATATATCATTCAAATGGGTGCATTCACCTTAAATAAATTTGTCTACAGAGTTTTATCTTTCTCACCAAATGAACAACTAGATGCATCAGAATGCCAAAAAAGGAAGGTGAAAAATATATCTCAAGTTGACATAATATACTAACAACTTACCCTCGTAAGTCATCCAATTTCTTAGGGTCAATAACTTTGTTACATATTGCATTGAAGAAAAAATAAAGTCTACTAATGACGTGTTTCACATGTTTAGGCAATATTGATCGGATAACCACCGGTAACAGTCTTTACATCAAAGGGTAACAAGCATGAGACTTTAAACTAACTAATTTTAAATTTTTCATAAAATAAGGCTTTTGATGTTTGAAGAACACTCCTGTGGCACCTTAACACCATGTAAACACTCAAAGAAACTTGTTTTCTCCTTACTAGACATAGTATGACAAATTGGAGGCAAATACATATGTTGACCCTTCTTCTATGGTGCTAATTCCTTTCGCATTGCCTTTTCAACCAAGTCTAGTTTGACTTTGACTCCATCCTTGGTCTTGCCTAGTATGTTCAAAAGCATTCTAATGAGACTACCAAAGATATTTTTCTCCACATGCATCACATCAAGATTATGTCTCATAAACAAGATTTGTTAATATGAAAGATCAAACAATATGGACATCTTTTTCCATGAAGACTTATCACTAACAGGTGTATAGGGTTTGCTAAAAATAACATCAATATTTTTCACCTATTTATAAACTGGGTCCCCAATTAATGCCATTGGAATTTTTCCCTCATCTAGTGACCATTGAAAGCCTTTCTTTGCCTACAAAAATAGTGGGAATGGGGAAGAAATCTTCAATGATCGAGATACATTGTCTTCTTTGCATGCTAAAGTTGACAAGAAGATGTATCATTCTCACAAATAAAGCATGCTTTATGTCCTTTGACACTATATCTAGATAAGTTTTTGTAAGTTAGGAAGTCATTTATTATGTAAAAAAGTAAGGCACGTAATTGAAAAGATTCTTAATGATATGTGTCAAATACGGGCACCCACATCTTCCTCAAGTTTTTAAAAAATGATACCAAAATAATATATATATATATATATCATTTTCTAGTTGTTTGGGGATTGAAATCATCAATGACAACAATATATACTTATGTTTCATACATAACCAAGGAGGTAGATTGTAAATCACCAAAAGAGCAAGCCATGTGCTATGTTTGCTGCTTAGGTCACTAAGAGGTGTACAAAGTCCAAGCTTAAGGTTTCTTGCTTCACTACCAAATTCAAGGAATAATGAATCAAGTATTTTCCATTAAGGAGAATTAACCACACGTCGAAGCTTGTCATTAGAAATCATCTAGTTTACATGCCACATTAAGTTCTTGGCATATTTTACATTAGCAAACATGCATTTAAATCTTGATATTATTAGAAGATACCATAACACTTTAGTAGGAACCCCTTTACTTTTCATGACATCTTAATTTGTAATGTGATATCTCATATTTTGGACACTCATATAAACTTTTGTACTCATTTTGGTACAATATACAATTATTAGGGTAAACATGTATCTTTTTATCTTTTTATACTCCATACCCACTAGGCATAGGATTTTCTTAGCCTCTTATGTATGATCCAAAAGTTCATTATCTTCCAGAAGCTTATTTTTCAATACTTCAAGTAAGGCTACGAAACTTTTGTCACTCCATCCATTCCCCGCTTTCAAGTTGAACCATCTCAATACAACAAATAATCATGTAAATTTGGTACAACCTAGATACAAAGACTTTCCTGCATCACTTAACAAGCTTTCAATGATATGTGATCACTCAATAAAATTATCTTCAATAACATCATAGACCATATCCTCCAATTGATCATGCCAACCCACATTAATTTTATCATTCTGGTACCCTTCCTTTTCTTGATAACTATCAGACATACTAAACAATTTATTTTCACTGTGCTATATTCATTGTGTATACTCTTTATTAATACCATAAATAAATAAATAAATGATTTTTAACTTCCATTACTTTTGTTATCTTAACACAATAACATTTCACACAAGGACACTTAATCAGCTTATTACTATTTATAGCACATTGATCAACAACAAATCTAATAAACTCCTCAATCCTATTTACATATTCTTCACTCAATCGATCAACAGACATCCATATACGATCTATGACTATTCAAAATTGAACAAAATTAAAAAAACTAAGGCAATGTTAAACTTTTGTTACACATTTATAATCCCAAACATATTAGAAAACAAGTTAGCTATATCTTATGCTAGAAATGTATTAGGGCATTTCTATATTCTAAATATAATAAAATTCAAAAAGAAAAGCAGTTGTTACCTAGAAACAGAGATAGATCGAGGCAAAGAAGATCGATTCAAACCACTAAAAAAAGGTAAGTGAGAATGAGCTAAGAGATGAAGGGGGAAAGAGCTATGACATTTAACCTGAAAGAGAGCAAGAGTGATAGTTAGATATGCGAAAACTTCTATATAAATGGAAGACATTCAACATCAGTCATTTAGTCAGAACTAATGTCTTAATTTTCATTTACATGTGAATATTCCCACCACTGTGTCTCATTTAGTTTGAATTATTTCTATCCATTTTGTTTTCTTAGATAATGTATTGCAATTTTTACAAATAAATTACTCAAAGGCTAATTATTTTCTAAATTATTTTTATCCATTAAATAATGCTTAAATTCTTGAATTATATATAGTCTTAGTAAAATAGAATTATTTGATTAGAAATAAAAAAAATTAATGGTTAAAGAATTAATTTTGTTCATAAATAAAATTAGGCAAAATAATTCAAGTTTTAACAAAACAAAGATATCTAATATATTAATTTGTAATATATAACTCCATTTAAAATTTGTGGAAACTTTATATGTTGATTTTTGTTAAAAATCTAATGTCATATGTCTTAATTCATATTTTAAAAAATAGAGCTCTCTAATGTAACATCTAATTAAAATATGTGGAAAGTTTAGATGTCAGTTTTCAGATGTTGATTTTTGGTAAAAATCTAATGTCATATATCTTAATTCATATTTAAAAAAAAATAGAGTTCTCTAATATAACATCTAATTAAAATGTGTGGAAACTTTAGATGTCAATTTTTAAGTCTAATATAATATCTAATTAAAATGTGTGGGAACTTTAGATGTCGGTCGACATTGTTTCTCTTGTGGCTACTTTAATCGTCAGTTTTCTCTAAAAAATTGAGATCATTTCTCTCAACTAGTCTTTTTTTTGTCTAATATTTTATGTCATAATTTTTATTTTAAACATCGGTTATTATTTTGAAACCAACGTGTAAATAATTAATGATGAAAATTTGTATTAAAAAATTGATATAATTTCTTTTGACTATTTTTTTTAAAAGAGACTAATTCATTACAACTTTATAACACAGGATTATAGTACAACAAAATAAATATACATGATAATTCATTACAACCCAAAATACTATGAAATAGATAATATATTGCAACTTTTCTATTGGTTTTTATCAAAATATGGTAAAAGAAACTCAACACACTGATCTTGAACTTGGTTAATTTTAGCTTGAGTGTAAGGATTGATATCTCCAAAGTACAACAAAATAGATATACATATAACAAATCACATATCCATATATCACAGAGTAATACCATAATTTTTGTAACAGAAATCTCAACATATCCATATATCAAATATCCAAATTAAACAATTATATATGTTGTGGATCATGATGATCTTCCTCTATTTGAATGATTATATTACTCATATACCTTATTATAAAGTATCCATACTCTACATTTCCTTTTTTATGAGGACAATACAACAAATCAAATATATGTACTTAAATAACCATTTTAATCATATGTGAAATTACTTATAATATCATAAATGGTATTCAATATGATCAAAAAACTTACTTCTATAGTGATCCATTTCGTTTTAGATTTTTTCCTATTGTCATCTAGAATATAATAAATCTTAATACATCTGCTGAATGAAATTCATGCAAAAGACAACATATTAATAAAGGAAATCATACATGATATAAATCCAAAAGTTAAATTTTAACCTATAAAACAACTCATGAGTTAACTAAGTTATGATATTCTTGCAAATTGAATGCCCCAAGGGATTAAGCCAGTAAGCGACATTTCTTTTCACATAAATCATACATAACATCCAATGATGTCTATAATAACAAAATATCAAATAAGTAATAACAAATTAATGTTTGTGATAATAAAATATCAAATATCACAATAGATACTTATGACTTGATAAACGGTGAAAAAACATATTGCCTCCATTTTTTAGGACTTTTGAGATGTATGTTGTCTTTTCACTGTGGTTGGAGTCTACTAGTGCAAGTAATTGTAGACATAAAAATTTGACATCTAGTCCATTGGTTTCATAGTGATGATGCAAAAGCCTTTCTAAGAAAATAAAAAAAAAATAGTTAACAAAATATTTTGAAGTATATAATATAAATAAAATTATGAATTAAAAGTTAAAGGTGAACTCACATTTCAAAAACTTAGATGCAAGATAGATATATCTCTTTCATGACTATGAATAGCATGATGTCGTCCTTGGTTACAAAGATATCGCATTTATTACCCACAACCTTGGCATCCATATGAACCTGAATGAATTTATCATTCTCTATCTTCTCAACCATAACAGATAACATTTTCCTTGGTTCTAGAAGAGACATCTCTTGGGTTTGAGTTAGATGATCTATTAGTTGAGTCATTGATTTCTTGGTTTACTTACTCTTAACCTTCTTAGCTTTTTCTATAGCCTAATTGACATGCATAAAATTATGAAATTTAAATATTAGAATTATAGTAAAAGTCTTCTAAACATAATTACTTATTAGATAATATATGATACCTCTGCAGCTAAAGTGATTAGACTCTTTGGCCATGCGATGTAAATCTCGATCGCTTGGCCTACTATCCTTAGTTCATTTATTAGCACTGGAAGTCTTACACTCTGATAATAGGGTGTCAATGATGACTTTTGCTTGATCTCCCGACAATTATTAGCGATGGAGGGTGAGGCTATGGAAAACCTTTCTATATGTGATAACATAATATTTGACACATCTATTTGTCCTCATACTTAGCATTTTAAGTGCCTAAATGATTTGTTTCTAGCTGTGTTAATGTGTATTTGTGATTTAGTGTCAATTGGCTCATTAGAATAAATTTTTACATTTTTGGCCATTTTGGAGCAGTTTCTATAATTCTTGCATAACTTGAGCTATACTTGTCGAATTGATGTGATTCTTATCTTGTAGGAAAGCTAAGAGATAGCTCTACAATCTCATGAAATTGTAAGACCTAAATCCATCATTTGGTTACCTGAATTTGGAGATGAAATTACTACCAGAATACTATCTCTTAGGCAGCCGACCTTCATGCATTCAGAAGACAATATCTCGAGCTAGGAAATCTAATTGAGGTGAAACTAAGCCCAAATGGAAGCTAAGACATTTTGACACAACTTTCATGAAGATTCCAGACTTGATTCTAGCAATTTAGGCATGAAATATGGTCTGCAACTCATAGGCAGAATTGCTGTAGAAATGGACTGATGCATAACTGAATTTTATTGGCCCCATTTGCAATGAGTTTGAGCCCAATTGCCATATCCTTTGCTCCAGCCCGCAACCAGCCATTTGGAGACCTGGAAGAGAGCCAAAAAAGACAAGAAGAAGTAGAGAAGCAGCCTGCATGCAAACATACAGCACACAAAAAGACAGATAGTAGAAACCTGGCAGAAAGTAAGCCTGTAACACCACTTTTTTGTCTCCTTCTTTTTCCCGGGCAAAAATTCTTTTTGTATGGGTTATGAATAGAGCATTAGGACACATTGTAACTGAGAGTTTTTCTAGTTTTTCCTCTGCAATTTTTGTGCTTCCTCTCCATGGAAGCTTAAACTCTTGTAATCAGTCCAAAGAGACTAAAACTTGAAGGTTAATAATTGAGGTCTTGATATGTCTTGTTGCATTCAATTGATTAGTCATTTCTTTTCCCTTCCTCTTGCTTATACTATGATATCTGAACTGAGTGGCTTCATTCAAGTTAGATATTAATATGATTATTGCTTAATAATCACCATAGAAAAAGGATAGGAGAACTAAGCAATTAATCAAGCTTTTGATGA
>JANHAO010001081.1:0-35840 GCA_026873985.1 Saraca asoca
TAAAATTTTTAATATTATTTATTATATACATTTCTTTATATTACATACTATTTATTGTTTATAGTTATTTTTTTTATTTCATGTGCCATTTTATTAAATTGGGTAGTATATAAAATTAAAAAAAAATTATTAAAATTTTTTTGATTTTCAATGGTTCCAATGGATATTCATCAATTGAAAATATTTTTTAAACTATGAAAAAAATAAAAAATAAAATAAAATTCTAACAGAATATTCTAACGGATTAATCCATTGGAATCTAATTTCCAACAAATTATATCGGTCGTGAATTCTGATGGAATTATTATTCTAACGGAAGTATCCTGTTGGAATTTTCATTGGAATTAGAAGTCCGCGACAAATCCCCAATTGTTATTCCAACGGTATTTGTCCGTTGGATTTTCCGTTGGAGTGAAAAATCCGTTGGACTAATCTGTTGGAATTGAAAATTCCAAGGAGAGCTTTTCCAACTGAAATAAGCCATTGAAATTTCCATTTCCAACGGATTTTATCTAAAACTCCAACAGATTTGTTCCGTTGGAATTTTGCAAAATTCTTGTAGTAGATTAAACACAAGGCATTTGGCTGGAAGTTTTCAAGATATTATGTGTCTCGCACAAGACTACTTTACAAGCTTGTTTATGGATATAAGCACATTATCTTTGGAGGACTTTAACCAAAGCTAATTAAATATACCATTTTTATCCCAAACCCAGTTGGAGATTCTAAACAAACCTTTTATAACAGAAGAGATTCAACAAGCTATTTCTAGTATAGCTCTAGATAAAGTGCCAAGACCATATGGTTTTTCAACAAGTTTCTACCAAACATACTAGAATATAATAGGTAAAGATATGATTGGGATGATTGTGTCTTTTCTTGTATTTACTAAAAATTTTAAATTAGACATTGATTACCTTCATCCTAAAAAGGGAAAACCAATAAAGTTTTGTAGATTTTTGAGCCATTAGCTTCTATAATGTGATTTATAAATTTATTACTAAGACTCTAGTACTCAGACTTTAGAAGATCTCAGATGACTTGATATCTCCATTTCAAAATGCCTTTGTGAAAGTCAGGTAAATTATTGACGACATATTCTTGGCTACTGAATTAATGACATATATGCATAAGTGCAAGAGTAAAAAAATATATTGGATTGCAATGAAAGTAGATTTTTACAAGGCTTATGATAATATATCATGGAACCTTATTGAAGCTGTCTTGAAACATGTGAAATTTTCAGACTTGTAGGTGCAAATTACTATGCAATACATCACTACAGTTTCATATAAGGCTCTTATTAATGAATACCTCGCATCAAAGTTCTATCCATAGAGGAGTTTGATGCTAGGAGATCCCTTATCCTCTTATATATTTATTTTATGCACAAATATCTTGTCAGCCATGTTTACAAAGGCCGAATAGCAACAACAGATTGTAGGCATAACAACTTGTAAAAATGCTCTAAAAATCACACATCTATCTTATGCAGATGATTTGTTTTTATTTATGAAAGCAAACTCTCAAAAGTTGTCATAAGAAATCTACTATAACTTTTAGTCCTAATACACCAAGAAAAATTAGAAGCTTCTTCGTAAGTGGCCTTGGAGTTCAGATTAAGTAGAAGTTGGATAAGTATTTAGGAACTTATATAGATGATAGTAAGGATAAAAAAATTATAGCTACTGAGTTAGTACAAAAGCTCTCAAAAAAGTTGCAAGATGGAAGTAAAAATTGTTATCCCAAGCTAAGAGACTAGTATTATGTAAGAGTGTCCTACAAAGCATTCCTACATATCAAATGTCTATAGCTATACTACAGAAGCAAACTTTACACCATTTGGAGACCATTATTAATAAATTTTAGTGGGGTTCTCATGAAATATCATCTAGACTGCATTTGTTATCTAGTCATAAATTAGTGGCCCTAAAAGCAAATGGTGGTTTGGGTTTTGTTCACCTAGAAGCCTTTAATCAAGCTCTACTTGTCGAGCAAATGTGGAGAATTTCAACTAGGCCATACTCTTCGTTGCCTACTATAATTATACAGAAACATGGCAAAGTGTCATGAGCTAATAGCTCTCTAGTTGAAACTATACGGTGCATGTCACTACCTATTGGCCAACATGCTAGCTTTTCAATAAATTCGAGCCATATTTAGATAAATAATTAGTGCATTACAAATTTTGTTACCCATACAACCAACATCTAATGCAAAACATGTCTGTAAGCAAACATGAGTGTGTAGCTGAAGCTTTAGTGCATACCAAGTCTCAAAGAACATACTACACAAGAAGTCTTTAGTGTACATCAAGAAAGGACTTCTTTTTAAAAAATAAGGAAAGGGATAACTCTATTTTATTAATATATACCTCATTACATAGTTTAGAGTGTGTAGGCTCCAGACTCTGATTCTTAGCCTGAGTCATATTACCCACTCAAGTCATCAAACGTGCCCTCCTTAAAGATCATTTTAAGCAAAAGCCCTAATGACAAGAGTAAACATACTTTTTCTAAGTTGACATAAGGACTTTTTTCCTAATTCCTAAGAGTTCTAATATATCATTTCATACAGATACAAAGATAAAAATATAAGGATTGCAACCTTATATTTTTCTACTCGTACTAGACAAATAATCGATACTAAAAAGACACAAATACCCCTAAAATGGGAAAAGTTTAGAAAAATAATCCATAAGTGCATTTGCTCCCAAATTCATACCACAAAGCCTTATTTTCATGCTTAAATTTTTACATCAAGTTTTGTCTAAAATTGACCATGTTTGCTTGCCAAATTAGTTCACAAGGCCAACTTGTGACATAAAGGCAGTTTGGAAAACATTCACAATCATCATTCAAATATCTCATGGAGACGAAAAAATATAACAGCAACTGGCAAGGTTGTTACGGATCATACTAAGTAGGCTATTAGAGATAATTCAAGGGTACATATGAAAAGTTACTTCTAGTTACCATATATAGGACCATTGGATATGATACAAGCACAGTGCATGGCCTCATAACTTCTAATACTATTTTGTGGAATGTGGCTAAAGTACAAAGTAAGTATCACCCACAGATAGCATATAATATTATAAGAACCATAGTATCACTAACAGGGGTTGCAGATTGGTTAACTTGGACAGTGTCAACCTCAAGCTCCTACTTTATCCATAGATGTTATGAGATTATTCTTAAGATCAAACTTCCAACAAATATTTCAAACTTTCCAAGGATGTCTTTCTGGGCTTTGCCATTACCAAATAGAGTACTAATTTTTCTATGGAAACCATGTCATCATGTTTTGCCTATAGCTACATATCTTGCTAGTAGAAACATACAAGGCCCTTCTTTATGTGTTCTATGTAATTAGGAAGAAGAAAGTGACACCCACCCGTTTCTATTATGCACCTTTGCTAGAGCAATTTTGTATGAATCACTTCTTGCAATCAGAACAAAATATCTTTTGCCTTAGAGTGCTACTGACTAGATCAAGACTTGTTTGATATTAGGCCAACGTCAACCATAGATACACAAACAACTTACTTGTCCTACAACAGTTACCTTATATTGTATCTGATCTGTAGAAACCAAGCTCGGTTTCATAATCAACAACTAGCTCCACTAGCTACTCTCCATCTAATTACTAAGTTACTTTTTGACTACACAGCTAACACTAGACATCAATTGGATGTTAAAAACAAGGATAGCACTTCACTTATCAAGCGTATAGATCAATTATCTCATTAGAATCCACCCCTAGCTCAACCCCTTATGGTTTTTGACATATATTGATAGAAAACTCGGGAGAAAGTGGTGTATTGTTGAAATTCATAGAGTAACTATTGGGGATATGATATTCAAAGGAATTTTCAGGACTCCTATTGTTGTAGATCGATCCACTGGCTTGTTTATTATGATATGTCAATTTCTAAAACACTCAATCTATTCACAAGAGAATATTGAAAAAAAAATCTTGATTACTAATTATAGGCTATAGAAGTCTCTGATTTCCCTAACAGTTGCTCCAGTGAAGTATCATGTGGTGGCCATTGATATCGCACATATTTTGGCTTAGTATGGGCACCAAGACATTGGCCTACTTCATCCAAATACATTACAACAACTAAACATCAAGTCTGGTCATGTTAACTACAAGGCTGTTATGCAAGTGGGAGTTTGATATATTTACTTCTCTTAAGTATGTAATAACTATTTGTTTGGGAAACAGAAAAAAAATCATTAAATTAAAATATTACGCTTAACATAATACATTCATGATGGTGTTTAATGTTTTATATTTAATTTGATTATAATGAATTGCAATAATATAATACTACGTTTAAAATAAAATTTTATAACTAAATTTTCTATTTTAAAATTATAATTATATTTTGAATATAAAATATGATCAAATAATACATGATTTAGAGTATCATCATCTCTTCATAAATTTAAAAAAGAAAATTTACCCAAATCAAATAATGTTAATTTTGGAAAAGATATAAATTGTAACAATATAGTATTACTAATTAAAAAATCTTAAAATTTTCATTATTAAGTTTCCTGTTTTATAATTATGATTATATTTTAAATATAAAATATAATTAAACAATACACAATTTAAGGTATAATATTCTCTTCATAAATTTTAAAAGGCAGTGTATCCATATCATATTAATTTTGGTATATATTTTAAAATTATGATTATATTACATTTAAAATGATAAATTAAATCAAAATATTGCTAAACATTTACAATGGTATTTAAATTTTTTATTTAATTTGATTAAAATAAATTGCTACAATATAATATTATGCTTGAAATAAAATTTATCACTAAATTTTTTGTTTTAAGTTTATGATTATATTTTAAATATAAAATATGATCACATAATTCATAATTTAAAGTATTATCATCTCTCCACAAATTTAACAAGGCAGTGTGTCCAAATTAAATAATGTAAATTTTGGTAAAGATATAACAATATAATATTACTAAATAAAAAATCTTAAAAATTTTACTATTAAGTTTCCTTTTTTTAGAATTAGATTATATTTTAAATATAAAACATGATCAAATAATACATGATTTAAAGTATTATAATCTCTTCATAAATTTATAAAGACAATCTACCTAAATTAGATAATATTAATATTACGTTTAAAAAACATATAATATAAGCAATTCAATGATTATAAATTACAATAATAGAATATTATGGTTAAAAACATATTTCATTATTAGATGAGCAAACCAATGATTATCTATGAAATAAATAATGATGCTAATATATTTATTTTTGTATTTAGGTTGTCAATTTGGTATTTAACGTAAGCTTTATTCTTTGTTTCTTTTTTATGGTTTTGTCTTAATGTTTCTAATTGTTTGAACTTAATGTAATGCATATTATCTAAAATAAAATATTACTTAAAATGAAAATTTGAATTTTATCATATTGTTGTGCACTCAAGTACATAAGAGTTTGAGAGCAAAAATTTTTTTGTCATAAGTTTTTATTACATTTAAAAATAAAACAAATATATTAACTTTTTATATAAATTACAATAATATAATATTAACTTTAAAAATATATTTGATTATAATGACAAAATCAATTATTATAATAAAAATATGGGACATATCTTATTGATTTGCTCATAACATAAATTGTAATAATATAATATTACTTTGTAGAATCTCAGACTTTTTTTAAAAAAATAAATTCTATGACTAAATTTACTATTTTACAATTATGATTATAGATCAAATATAAAAATATTATCAAATATGTTAAAAATATTTCAGGAGAAGCCATCAAGTGTCGCAATATAATATTAGTGATTTATATCTTTCTAATATTATAAAAGTCGTATAACTCATTCTTGTCCAAATATTATTATGTAGTAAATATCTTCCATTTGTCAAGAGGGGGCAAATGAGAAAAACTTTCAATTTTATTTTTCTTTTTCATTTCAATTTAAACCATAGATAGAACTTCAATATTTATTTATTTTAATAATAAATTATCTACTTGAATTATCTATAATTAATTTCCCATTTAATTTTTTAATTTTACTGTAATTAAACTATTGAATTATAAATTTAAATTTCTAAATTATCAAATAAAATTTTGATATCTAATTTTTAATATTTGAATTATGTTTCTATTTGAGTAATGCAATTTTGGTTTCCATTTTAATATCATTATTATAATTTTCAACTCTTATATTTAAATATTTAATATCAAGAATAAAAGTTAAAATTATTTTAATATTTTAGTGAATTATTTTACATATAATTGATTATTGAGAATTCTAATTACTATACCAACTAAGCACATATAGATATATAGATTAATATCTTTTAATTTTCTTCTTGGTTCTTGTGAAAATATACAGGAAAGAATGTCCTAGACTTTTAATTCCTATCTAACTCTTTATTTATTTGATTATTTTTAATCCTAATTAATTATACTTCTTCAATATGTATATTTAAAAAAAAAAACTATTTGTATTAAAAAAATTAAGAATTTGTTGGAACAATTAACTAGTCACTAATATTTAAAGAGGAAAAATTAAAACTGAATATATTACATAAACCATTTTTTTTATCTTACACAAGATGTTAAATATATCACCTTTTTTTGTCTTATTAAAATATTAAACATAAATATAAATGGATAAACAGTTATTCATGGGTTAACCCAATATATAGCCCCGTTTGGATGGGCTTTTTTTATAGAAAAAAACTACTTTTTTTAAAATAAAAAAAACAAAAAAAACTTAAAAAAAGCAAAAATAATAAAAAATTTAAAATTTGACTTTTTTTTAAAGCTCCAATTTACTGCTTAAAAAAATACTTTTTAGCTTTTTTTTTAAGTTCCAATTTGCAGCTTAAAAAAAAGTACTTTTTTTAAGCCCATCCAAATGTGCTAATAATCCCTATTTGACAAGGTTAATATGACCTGACCCACATTTACCAAAAAGCTAATATGAATGAATATGAAAGGATCAAAACAGACATGGATGGTTAAATAAATATGAGTTATAATTGTCAAGTGCAGTTTAAATAAAGAATGGTTATTAAGAAAGTTCAAAGTTTATGTATTTGCAATTTCAATGGTCCAAATAAAGAAGTAGAATTTTTGTGAAGTTAGATATTGTTAGAGTTTGATTCTGTTATAGGTAAAAAACGGCTTCAAGAGAATGAGCCCCTGAGCACGACGAAGGTTGAGCCCTTCGCCTCGCCAAAGGCATCCAGCAAGCTTCGCTTCGCCCTCCATTAGAAAGCGGCACAGCAAAGTTGTCCTGATACCATCTCGTAAAGTAAGCCTCGCCTCCTCGCTTGTCGCAAGACAACGATGCAGCAAGGTGATCATAAGACCAGCTCATCAAATAGCTAACTATCCTGCTCGAGCCCACTACCTTGCTACGGCAACACCAAGCTCGCTACAGCAGTTCCCATGATGACCCCGAGCTAGGAATCCCCGCTCGGGATGCCCAACACCTTGCTTGGTAAAGCAGCGCCAGGTGACAGATGTAGGCAGATGTAAGTCTACAACTGACCAAGGGGACCCACGCCGCAGCCTACATTCTGCAACAGTTGAATTGTAGTCTTTTACTATCTTTCTCATTTATATTTTGATGTAACACAACTGTAGCTTATAATTAATGCATGTAACTCTTCCTTTCTCTATAAATAGGAATGTATTGTTAGAAGAGGAGGAGAGGTCTAACTTTGTAAGCAGAAACTCTGCCAAAGTTACTTTCCAATACATTAATAAAATCTCCACCATGGACGTAGGGTCTGGTGCCACCCGAATTTAGCCAAACCACATTAAAAACAATGCGCCTCCCTCAGCGTCTCCCTTTCATTCTTCCTCTCCTTCTACACTTCGGCAGTAGCATTGGATCCCGAACTCCCCTCGTTGGCCAGATTCCGAGACTCTCTGTACGAATCGAAATCTGACATCAATATTTTGGCATCATCTGTGGGGACTATCTGCTCTCTGAAGCCACCGTTGCAACCTAACAATGGCACGAGGAAGAACCGCTCAAAGCTTAACCACTCCAGTCCTTCAACCAATGGACACTCCAACTGTGGGGGCTCACCAATAATCTACTACTACTCCTGAAACTCAAGAGGTACCAATGCCCAGCTAACCTTGTCTGGCGCTCGAAAGAACAGTAAGAGAACTAGCGAAAATCATCAAAGCGCTGGCATAGGCCCAAGTTCATAGCACATAAAGACAAGAAGAATTCATAGCATAACTCCAGCAGCTTCGCAAAGAGGCTCAAAAAGAAACTCATGAAAATCGTGATAGTCAACAACTGGGGGCTCACAACGAGTAGGAAGCTCTACCCCTCAGTCTGAGACGCGACCAAACAATAGAGGAAATCCTCCGCAGGCTCAAACGACTGGAAAAGCGTCCACAACCTCAATGCCACCAGCCTCGCCACGAGGAAAGCTCTCCACAGAAACTTAAAGTACCCGTGATCCCATTGTATGACGGGAACAGTGACCCGAGCGACCACTTAGACGCGTTCAATACCCAAATGGACCTCCAAACAACTAACCCCTAGTGACATGTCGCGTCTTTCCTGCCACATTAGGGGGGACACCTCGGACATGGCTCAGGCACCTCCTGGCTCGCAGCATCAGCAGCTGGGAAGAATGTCAAAGGAAATTCGTTGACCAATACCGAGCGCTGAAGAAATAACTCGTGCCCCCTTGCCATCTCATAATAATTTTCTAGCATAACGATGAGCCGCTCAAAGACTACGTAGCTTGATTCAGGCACGAGGCCAACTCCGTGGAGAATCCCTCAGAGGAAGGCATTCTGACAACTATTTCAGTGGGACTTCACAAAGAAGAAAAATTGTACCGGAGCCTCTACAAGTCCCCAGCTCGAGACCTCACTAAATTCTACGAGTGAACCACTAAACAAATAAGATGGGAAGAAACCTTTGGAACAAAGGAACCTAAGCATAAAGTGGGTGTTGACGTTGGATTTTGGTTGTGCTCCAAACTCTGACCAACAAGGGATTCTTCGGGATCTCGTGCCTATTTCTCGTTAGCAGATGAAAAGAATGACTGAAAATGAAGTGGGATGGACGGAAGAGTAAAACGATGACACCAGATTTAATGTGGTTCAGCCAAATCCAGATATTGCTGGACCCTATGTCCATAGTATGTAAAATATATTAGTAGGATTACAAATGATTTCTGCTCTCAGAGTTTTCGCATATGTGATTGATCTCTCTCACACTCATTCCTTATTCCCCTCTCTTTTTTATCTACCAGGTCCCCCCTTTTTATAGAAAGAAGAAGGAGACATGCATTAATTACAAGCTACAGTGGTGTTTACATCAAGTAATAAATAGAAAAAACAGTTGTAGGTTACAATCTGGCTGCTGCAATACATAGGCTGTGGAGATGGGCCCCTCTCATCAGTTGTAGATTTTTAGCTTGTAGCTGTTGCGCAGTACTGCTTCTGCCATGCTGAGAATCTTATGCCTCTGTGCCGAGGTCTGGGATTCAGACTTAAAATGTTGCTATAGTGACGAGGAAGTGAGCTTAGTGCTACTACAAAGAGGGCAGCGAGTTCTCGCAAAAGGGAGGTCGATCATACTTGACAAGTGCCTTACCAGACCTTCAACCTGCGAAGCACAGTTCATTAAGGAGGAGCTCGCTGGGAAGGAGCTCACCGAGGAGAGGTTTGTTGATGTGCTTTTGATGACCTCTTTCCTCTAGGGATTCCAAGTCTATGGCCTCATCTTGGGCCAATTTTTGTATACAACATCAGCCCTCCAATTCTCAGCTCATGCAGTGGGCTGGGAGTTGAAGACCTTTCGGATTTCAATTGGTCAACAGAATCGTCGTTTCCTTTCTCCAGGTTTTATTTTTATAGAAGCGAATCCAATAATTATGACCGCACTCAGTTGAGCCTTTTCCAAGGTTATTAATGCGTATAGTTAGGGGAGATGGATCTAGATTCATTAGTGAACCATTTCTTACTCTATTTAAGGGAGAGACTATCTTCCGGCCCTATCGTACAAAATGAATTATGGAATACCCTGATGAGTGGCCATTGAGATTTTGGCCCTTCCTGGAGGTGTGTATGGTCTGCTGCATATGTGACTCAAAAGAATCATTTTCCTGAGTAACATGGAAGGATCTTATATGGATCCTGAATTATGTCCTCCCGATTCCGCCGTGAGGCAATTGTTCGGTCGGCCAAGCTCCTGAGGCTTCCTGGTTAGGTTTCTTTAAGAGATGCAGGCGGTCGAGGGTAGATGGGATGCAGCACTGTCGCCGACTGTGCTTTGGAAGGAAAAATGAGCGGCATGCTATTCTCAAAACGTGGCCATCCACAGCTGGCTTCTTTTCCCTTTCTCTTTTCTTTTGCTTTCTTTTAGTGGGGGTTTCTTTTGCTCCTCAACTAGCTTGTACTCTAGGATTCTCTAGTGTATTTCACCTTGTTTTGTACTTAGAGCTTTCTGATGTAAATATACCTCGTTGAGGTCTTTTTATGAATAAAATTATCTTCTGGTATTTTCTGCTTGTTGTTTCTTCTTTTTTTGGTATGCTTATTATTCGATTGATCTGAGTGGCTTGTATGTTCCTGAAAAATAGAGTAGAAAATGAGCGTACCTGATCATGGGTGAGTTGCGACTCAATTAGGTTCACATGAGAGCTGTGAAACAATTTGTGAGCGATTTTATGCTCAGATGTGCATGAGAGCTGCAATTTAATCAAGTTCACATGAAAGCTACGAAATAATTAGTGAAGGGTGACCGATCTTATGGTTGGGGCGATCTTGTGCCTAAAGGGGTGGCTGATCTTGTGGCCGAGGTGATCTTGTGCCCAAGGTAAAGGGTGACCAATCTTGTGGTCAGGACGATCTTGTGCCCAAAGGGGTGGTCGATCTTATGGCCGCGGTGATCTTGTGCCCAAGGTAAAGGGTGACCAATCTTATGGTCGAGATGATCTTGTGCCCAAAGGGATAGTTGATCTTGTGGCTGGGGCGATCTTGTGCCCAAGAGTTTATTTTGGAGCGTCTCCACGCCTCAACGAGCCCTCAACTTAATTGGTGAGTTATTTTTTAGTGTCTCCATGCCTCAGCGAGCCCTCAGCTCAACTAGATAGGTGAATTTGTTTTGGAGCATCTTCACGCCTCAGTGAGCCCTCAGCTCAACTGGAGAGTTATTTTCATCAATTCTTCTCTAGATTAAGCTCCAAGGTGCCTTCATTAAATAATAGATTGGAGTGCTCGGCCTCTCATAACAGGTTGACAGCGTGCAGATGACGGGTGTCGCTATCACAACAAAAGAAAATTTAATATTAGTAAACGTTCAAAAATGCTCATATAATTCATGAGTAAATACAAAAGTCTAGAGGATTGTCCTGATAGTAGGGGACCACTCTCATTCAGCGCTCCGCTGATAGGATCCATGCTACTACCTGGAGGGCTGCACAACATAATCGTGCAAGCGTCCCCTCTTAATGAGGTCTTCGATGGCATCTCACAACGCCCAACTTTTCGAGGTGATGTGTCCGAACTCGTTGTGGTATGCACAAAATTTTCCCCAGTTGACTCTGGACTTGCCAGGAGTCTTTAGAGGCAAAGGTTTTCCGAAGTCTTCCTTATCTCTCTCCATTGCGAAGATCTTGTCTTAGGCGTTTGACAAGATACTATAGGTGCTGTGACGAGCCTGGAATGGAGGCCTTTCATCCTTGCCCTTTTTCATGGGTTGAAATTCAGGGTCATCATTCCCCCTTTTGCGGTGGTTTCTTTTCTTGTTCAGGGCTGAACTGCCCGTTTCGATTTTTCATGGACCAAAAGTTTTGTCCCACCTAATTTGCTTCGTGGCTCGTTCATAGAATTCTCCCAGATTGCCCACTAGAGACTTGTACAGGCTCTTAAATAACTTTCCATCCCTGTGGAGTCCTACTGAGATGGCAGCCAGAACAGCCTCATCTGAGGGTTTCTCTACATTATTGGCTTCGCGCCTGAAATGAGAGAGATAATCTTTCAATGCCTCCTGCTTGCCCTGAAAGACTGTGGAGAGGTGGCATAAGGGTGCAAGTCACTTCCTCAATGCTTAATATTGATCGACAAATCTTTCCTGACACTTCTCTCAACTGCCGATGCTGCGAGTCGGGAGACTCTTGAACCATGCTCGAGGGACTTTGCCTAGGGTAGCGGGAAAAACATGGCATCTGACCAAAGGGCTGCAAGCTTAGAGATCCATCTAGATGTTGAACATGTCTAGATGGTTACATGGGTCACTGTCTCCATCATACAATAGGATGGCCGGAACTTTAAGTTTACTCGGCAGGGGTTCTTCCATGATTTCTCCAGACAGAGGGGTTTGCTCCCCAAATCACCCTTGGTTATTTTGGGTGTGGGGGTGCTCCTCCAAACACTTAACTCTTTGAAGAAGGCCTTCCACCACGTTACCTAAGCCCCCCAATCCCTGGCTAGGGGCATGGCGGCTTGGTCCATCATCCTGACCACACGGATGGCGATTCAAGATCAACTCCCAGTTGGTCTCACCAGAACGTTCAACATCGGGTATAGGGGTTCAGTCTGCGCTTGTACATTCTAGGTTTGTGCTCATACTAGCATCGTGATTGTTTTATGCTCGAGTCTTTCCTAACGCTGGAGCCAGATTTGCGATTCTTTGACACTATCAACAGCGAGAACCGATTACGTCGAGCTAGTTGGAGGGAGGCCAGTGGCTGTTCTAATTACCGGAGCAGCGGACGAGTCCGTTGTTGAAACATGGCTGACTGGGGTTTGGCATCGTACGTTCGAGGCCCTAGTAACTCTTCCTTTGGCCATCACAATGAGAAGTCAATCAGAATAGGCGAGATCTCCACAGATAGTGCCAAAAATGTTGACGTTGGATTTTGGTTGTGCTCCAAACTCTGGCTATCAGGGGATTTTTCGGGATCTCGTGCCTGTTTCTCGTTAGCATATGAAAAGAATGACTAAAAATGAAGTGGGATGGACGGAAGAGTAAAAAGATGACACCAGATTTAACGTGATTCGGCCAAATCCAGATCTTGCTGGACCCTACATCCACGGTATGTAAAATATATTAGTAGGATTACAAATGATTTTTGCTCTCGGAGTTTTTGCATATGTGATTGATCTCTCTCACACTCACTCCTTATTCCCCTCTCTTTTTTATCTACCGGGTCCCCCCTTTTATAGAAGGAAGAAAGAGACATGCATTAATTACAAGCTACGGTGGTGTTTACATCAAGTAATAAATAGAAAAGATAGTTGTAGGCTACAATCTGGCTACTGCAATACATAGGCTATGGAGGTGGGCCCCTCTCATCAGCTGTAGTTTTTTAGCTCGTAGTCGTTACGCAGTACTGCTTCTGCCATGTGGAGAATCTTGTGCCTCTACACCGGGGTCTGGGATTCAAACTTAAGATATTGGTATAGTGACAAGGAAGCGAGCTTAGTGCTACTGCAAAGAGGGTGGCAAGTTCTCACAAAAGGGAGGTCGATCATACTTGACAAGTGCCTTATCGGACCTTCAACCAGCGAAGCATGGTTCGCTAAGGAGGAGCTCACTAGAAAGGAGCTCATCGAGGAGAGGTTCGTTGATGTGCTTCTGATGACCTCTTTCCGCTAGTGATTCCAAGTCTGTAGCCTCGTCTTAGGCCAATTTTCGTATACAACAGTGGGCTATAATGGTCCCATCGTAAGCAAAAAGAGGGGTAGCGAGAGTCACAATGACCGTGCTCCTCATCTCGCGACAAAGGCTAAACCTCAGCGACTTGAAGGCCACTTTGAGACCTACAGCATCCTGTCTGATACACAGGATAAAATTTTTGTCACGAAAAAGAATAATGAGGACTTCAGAAGGCCCAGACCGATGAGAGCCACTGCCAAGTCCAGAGATCCAAGCAGATTCTGTGCTTACCACAATGAGGCTGGACATGCCACCTCAGAATGCCGAGCACTTAAAGACGCTATCGAAGATCTTATCAGAAAAGGTCGATTACAGGATTATATGGTGAGAGTTCTTGGACAGCACGCTCAGCAAGCTCAGTGAGTTTTCACCCAAGAGCCTGAGCCCTCCATTAGAACCATATTCTAACCCTGTAATGCTTATCTGTTATCAATGGTGACTAATTGTATTAACTGTTGTATGATGAATCAATGTAAACCGTCGATTGGCCAAGCATTGTCTAGGCAGAAAGTTTTCACTTCGTCATTGCAAAGATTCATCTGGGGGTGAGATGGAGCAAGGCCTACCTCGTCGATACATCTGAAATGAACCACATTCCATGAATTACAACCAAGGGGGAGAGTTCCATGATAACAAAACTTCGGCAAACGATTTTCACCTCGCCTCAACAAAACTTTGACAAACGATTTTTAACTTGCCTCAACGAAACTTCGGCGAATGTTTTTCACCTCCCCTTAACAAAACAACTTCAACGAATAGTTTTCACCTCACCATAACGAAAACAAAACTTCATCAAACGGTTTTCACCTTGCCTCAACAAAGCAACTTCAACGAACGATTTTCACCTCACCCCTACAAAACTTCAACGAACGGTTTTCACCTCACCTCAACGAAACTTCGGCAAACAATTTTCACCTCGCCTCAACAAAATAAATTCGGTGAATGATTTTCACCTCACCTTAACAAAACAACTTTGGCAAACGATTTTCACCTTGCCACAATGAGAACAAAACTTCGACGAAACAGTTTTCACCTTGTCATAACAAAAAAAAAATCTTAGCCACCGGCCCACTACAGCACAAAGATGCTAAAACTAAATTGTTGTAGCTTTCATACAACCGACCGCCCGCAGCTCTCATGTGGGTGAGTTCTCATGTCTTGAATGAGATTTCTCAATCACAACTCGCATGCGACCCCACTCTCACTCACAGCAGATTAAGTGACTAGAAAGATAAAGCGCAGCCGATTGGCCAAAAGAGCATTTCATTAATCATCAAAGATTTACATACAGCGGTGCAAGAAGCATCCGATACAACATTCAAAAAGAAAAGAAAAGCTTATACAACAAAAAGACCTCGTCCAGCAAGGCAAAATTATATCAAAAGAAGAAGTGTAGAAACAAAGGCAAGAAGCTCCAAGACCCGACGCAACCAATCTTGCAAGAAGAAGCAGAAGGCCAGTCACCGAGCCTACATCTATAGGAAGGACACCGACTTCCAAGCTGCTCCTGCTTATTTTCCTCTGAGGTGTCCCTCTGAGCCAGACCCAGAGCAAATCAAAAAGTCATGAAAATCGACTAGCCAGGCAGCAGCACCATAAGCAACGCCCAGATGAGGTGGCCCGAGATCAGCACAAGATCTCCCAGGAGCCCGCCAGGATCCTGCGATGGAGCCACGTTCAACAGGTTATTCATGTCTCTCAGCATTTTGTAACAGGCCATCCATGTCTCAACGAGCTTTATCGGAAGCCAAGACACCAAAATATAGGGGGCTTATCAGTCTCCTCCATTGAACTTCTTTGAGGCGAAAGAGGGAAATCCTCAGGATATAAAAAGACCTGCTCGGTCCTTTGAAGAATCCAAAAGGTATCTAACCTAATCTTTATCCAATGGCCCAAAACAAGTGGCAATGCCATGCCAACGGCCACAAATGGCAAACAGAAGAGAGCATGGCCTAATGCAAAATGGAATGACATCTGATATGATAATTTGGTTGAGGGAGGACACTGACTGAATATACGAATCAAGCCTCAAAAACTTACAACTCCCAATCTGCAAAGCACACGAAGAGTTAGGGGGCTTATATTATAGGTAAAAAAGAGCTTCAAGAGAACAAGCCCCCAAGCACGACGAAGGTCGAGCCCATCGCTTCGCCAAGGATGCCCAGCAAGCTTCGCTTCACCCTCCGTTAGAAAGTAGCATAGTGAAGTCGTCCTGATACCATCTCGCAAAGTAAGATTTGCCTTACTCATCATAAAATAGTGATGCAGCAAGATGATCATAAGACCAGCTCATCAAACAGCCAACTATCCTACTTGAGCCCACTACCTCACTACAACAGCACCAAGCTCGCTACAGCAGTTCCCATGACGACCCCGAGCCAGGAATCCCTGCTCGGGATGCCCAACACCTCACTTGGTAAAGCAGTGCTAGGCGACAGATACAGGCAGACGCAAGTCTACAGCCGACCAAGGGGACCCACCCTGTAGCTTACATTTTGCAACAGTTGAATTGTAGTCTTTTACTGTCTTTCTCATTTATATTTTGATGTAACACAACTTTAGTTTGTAATTAATGCATGTAACTCCTCCTTCCTCTATAAATAGGAATGTATTGTTAGAAGAGGAGGAAAGGTCAAACTTTGTAAGTAGAAACTCTGCCAAAATTACTTTCCAATACATTAATAAAATCTCCCTTTCGTTCTTCCTCTCCTTCTACATTTCGGAAGCAACATTGGATCCCAAACTCCCCTCGTTGGCCGGATTTTGGGACTCTCCGTATGAACCGAAATCCAACATCAACAGATTCAAATTCTAAATGTAATTAATTAGTGATATTTTTTTATTATGAGTTATCTTCCATTCAAACTAGGATTCTCTATTCTAAATGCAATCAACTAATAAGAATTTTTTTATTATAAGTTATCTTCCTATCAAAGTTAGAATTTTCTATTAGAGTAGTGTTAGCCATCCATTTTTTGTACAAATTCGACTATATTGATATTAAAGTTGGAGGAATGGATAGATTGATATAGATGTTGTTGTTGTTGACAAATATATCTTAAGCTAAAGGATGTGTTTAGCATATGATAAAAAGTTACCTTATAATTGTTGTGTTGCCTTAATTTTAATTTTATTTATATTTTACTAGGACACATGTCCATTTTTCTAAGGGTTAGTTTTCTTGAATAGTTATTAAAAAAAAAAAGAACTACCCATGTTCCTCATAAGTAGGGCCCCAACGCACTAACAATGGGAACTTTCATTTTTTGTAACCACTCAACTTACCAATACACACTATGTGTTCTTTATAGCACTCGACTACACATTTTCAGTACTCTGTTGATCCTTTTAGTTTGTGGAAATTCCCTCTGTCCCATTCTTGTAAGTTCATGTGCCATTATTTTTCCATCTAGTGTAATTTATAACCATTTGGAGTGGAATCTTTATACATATATTTTTACGGTATTATTTCATTTGGAGCTCTCAAAAGGTCAAAGTCTTGCTTGTTTGCTGTGAATGATCCATCTTAGAGTCAAAACTTTCCAGCATGCAAAATTTAGCTCGAAACAAATTAACATGCCCAGTAGGACACAATTAAGGTATTTTTAATCTCTAATCTTGCATGATCCTTAGAAGTAATAATATTTTGTTAGGTAACTCTAAAAATATGTCTAGTGCAAATTCATGCAAAGGCCCTAAAATGAGGAGAGGCTTATTGAAAATGAAAATGTTGGTAATGTTGATTCTACTGAAAATATGGTTGTTAACAATTAGAATAATCAAAATAATACACAAAGAAATAACCAAAACAAGAACCAAAATAAAAGAAACCAATAGGAAAAGCTAAATAAAAATCAGAATAATAACAATAATAATAATTCGACTAATCAAAATGGACCATGGGATAATAATAGACCAGCACTTAGGGGCTAATGCCTAATGGCATACCATATTTCCCACAAATGGATCAAAATTATCAAGGAAATCCATCTGGTTTAACTCCTAAAAATGTGGCTATTTTTCAATAACAAATGGATGAAAGTAATCATGATATGGTCCACATAATGTTACAACAAATTGTGACTATACTTCGACTAATGCTAGAAAATAATGCCTTGAGTCAACAAATAATGAATCAGGCACTAGAAAGAGTGGAAGTCCATTTAGGTAATGGTTAGAATAATGACAATGGTCAAAATAATGAAAATGGTTGAAATATTGATTGCAATAATCATAATAATCATAATGATGAAATAGGCTATGAAAACATTGAAAATGAATAACTTGAAATGGAATGATTGTAATATGGTCAACTTAGAATACTTCGACACAGGGAAAAAAGAATTCAGAACGATAACTGAATTAATGATAACATACAAATCCCTGCAAACCTAAATCACAATCAAAATTTTCAACAAAGACAGGAACAAAACATCTAACTCCTTGTCAAATAATTACTAAATCAATTAGGAGGATACAATATTTATCCTAATTATAGGGGCACATTTCCAAAATGAATAAATCAAATAGAACCCCTTAAAGGTTTTAAATTGCCAAAATTTACAACATTTTTTAGCAAAGACAATCAATTGACAATTAAACATATCATTAGATTTATTACAAAATGTGAAGAGTTGGCAAGGAATGAATATCTACAAATGAAGTTCTTTCCTGTATCTTTAACCAAAACTATTTTTGCTTGGTATTTAGGGTTGTCACCAAATTTTGTGTTACTTTATTAAACATAAAAAAGTTATCAATTGAAAGTGCTGGTGATTACTTATTTAGGTTTTGACAAGCAAGAAGTTGTTATTTTACTCATATAGTAAAATTTGATATGGTAAAAATTGTTGTAGCATAGTTCAACTTTGCAATTAGAAAAAGGTTTGTTAATAAGATATAATATATATGTCTCAATTAGGTGAGAAAGTTAGCAAATTGAACAATTGCATAAAGAAAAAGACAAGAAAATAAAGAAATTTCTATTTAGGAAGGAAAAAGTGGCCTATATCGAAGAAGAAGAAATAAAGGATGAGAATGAAATACATCTGACTGAACTAAAACCTGGCCCTCCATATGTTTGGCCCTTATTAAAAAAATATTCAAATTAAAGACAAAATGGACAACATAAACAAGAAAAATTATTTTTTCACATAAATAATGTAGATCAAATTTTTTATGTCCTGTTGAAAGATAAGTAAATAAAATTGTCTGATGGCCATTAGATTTTGACTAAAGAAGAAATCAAAGATTGAAAATGCTACTAGTATTATAATATGTTTGCCCATACTACTAACAATTGTGTGAATTTCAAGGACATGATTGAGAAAACTATCAAGCAAAGATTCGATTCGCTAATAAAGGAAGAGAAATGATAATTGACAAAGATCCCTTCCTAACAAGTGCAAACTATGCCAAATCCATGAAGTTGAATAAAGTGAACATGGCCAAAGTAAATGTGGTAACCATCTATGAATATGATAATCCTTTAGATGCACCTTTCATACCTAAAGCTTATGTAGAGGAAATCAAGTCAAATTCAAAATTCTTGAAAAGGATTAATGTTGGAGGTGAGATAGTTAAAATGTGTCCCAAATATGAAAAATATTACAACAAGGTAAGAGTCTTACTTGCCAATTTAAAGGAACACGACAAAATAGATCCTAAGGAAAAAGAAAAGACCAAAAAGACTGCTTTGGCTATACATAGGGGTATAATTGTTAAAGGGGAAGACAAAAAGAAAGAAAAAATGAGAAAAGTTGAAAGAAAAGAAGATACAAAAGAAAAGTCAATCTTTAAAAGAATTGATTTTGATTATCAAAATTAGTTGAAGAAAAGAGAGAGAAATTATTTTGATCGAACTTGAGTACCTCAAGCAGATATGTCGAATGAAAAATGGATAAACCATAGCCAAAAAAGAAATAAATGTGGAAGTTTAGGATTTCAAAAAGGCTGAATAAATGGTATAACCCAAATTATCAACCTCCACCTTTAACAAGAACTCAAAACGTTGAATGTAAAGACAAAACTACTTTTAGAAGGAGACAAAAAATAAGCTGATATTTTGATCCAATTCCATTAGGCCTTGGAGAGTCAAGTGGTATAAAGAAAGAGGAGGAGAACCCAACCTTAGCAAAATATTTGAAAACTAAAGGTTAGAAAATGGAGATTAATATGGTATATGTTTTGCCAATTGATTTTTCTATAAGTTTTGAACTACATTTGACTGATGATTTATATGATGAAAATAACTGTAATGAAACAATCATCTTAGATGAAAATGCCTATGCTTTCTTTAAAAGACCAAGTGGCCTTTACTTATAAAAGGCCATGTTGATGGTCGACCAATAAATCGTATTTTGATTGATGGTGGTACTTCTGTGAATTCAAGGCCAAGCTCAACATTTTTAAAGCTTGGAAAATCTTTTGGTGCAGGCAAACATTGTAGTGTTAAATTTTAATGGGAGGATATTGGCATCATAAGCAGTAGTGCTAGTCAATACGAAGATCAATTTTGTATCTTGACAAACTTTTTTTGTAGTGATCCATCCAAATCAAGCTATAACTTGTTGTTATGTAATACTCTAAATTTTTAAATTTAATTTTGATAATAAAATGGCTTTTGGAAAAAAAAAATCCAAAAGAGTGAATTTGAAATTTTTGAGAATTTCAAAACTATAAATTTTGGGCTACAATGGGTCCAAATATAATAGAAATAGATTATATGAATTTTAGGAATCCTCAAGCGATTGAAATTTTCATCTTGGATGCTCTAAAAATAAAATTCATGTTTTCAGGATTTAATTTTCAAAAAACCTTGTAAAGATCAAAATTAGGGCTATGGATGCCTAGTGAATGTAAAATTATAATTGTTACAAAGATGATTAATTTAACTAATTTATATTAAAATTTTATGATCACTAGCGATTAGCAAGTATGTTAATTTTGAACTCAAAATTAAGGAAATAGGAAAAGTTTTTAAAAGAAAAATCAAGTCAACTTGAAGCCAAAGGTCAATGGACACAAATTTTTCCATTTTGCCCCTTAAGGGTCAGCTTCTTACTTCTTCTTTAGCCTTTATCTGGTTGCAACCCATGCAACTCTTCTTCTTTACCAAGTTACACTCTTTCTCTCACTACATCTCTTTTTCTCTCTTCAAGTAAGTGACTTACTCTTTTATAATAATTTCTCAAATTTTTACTATTAATTCCTCTCTTCTTCCTTTATTATTCGGTGCAAAAATCATGTTCATTCATGGAGTAAAATCTAAATCATGAATTCATGAAACCAAAAGTTACTATTTATGTTACTGTTTAACCCATAAACCCATATGATTTTATGATGTTTTTAGAGGTTGAATATGTTATTTCTAGCTTGGTTCTCTACAATGAAACTATAATCTAATAGTAGTTGGTTGTTTGGTGGAAGAAAAATCTTGAAAATTTTAAGACACTAATATGCTCTTCTTTCTTGTTCTTGAAGAGCAAAGAAGATCTTTGTGAGATTGGTTTGATTTCTTGTTTCTAGTTGCTAAGGTTAATGATTAACACCTTGTGAATAATATTGTGTTCATTGATGTGATCTTCTGATTATGGGAGTGAGTTGATGAAAGTGGATATTTGTGATTATATGATCAAGTTTGATTTTGAATAATCTTGCTGATTGTTGGTTTTCTATTGAAAAAGATAAGTTTTAAGCATGTTTAAGTCCTTAGAATATGCTATGTTGAACTCCTATGATCTAGTGTAAGATTGGAAGTTGTTTCCCCTATTTTTCTATTATTCTTTTGCAATCTTCCAAAATTCACATGTTGAATTGCCACTTTTAGACTATCTCGTGATTAGGCTCATAGGAATTGAGTTGTATTGTATCTTGCAATTCAAATCAAGAATTGAACTAAATTCTTATGAGTCAAATCAAACTATCCTACCCTATTTTTTTTATTCCAATCGTAATTCTAATTGCGTGTATAACTTTGATTTTTTGAAAGTTTTCAATTTTTGGCAAGCAGACTCCCATTTTAAATTGGATTTCCTCAAATTAAATTGAATCCTTCTTAATTGATTCTCGAAATTCTAATCATGATTCTACTTTAATTTCATCCATGATCATGCTCGTGATTTTACTCACACTTTCATAATTTTACACTTTTTCAACTCAAACTTTCCTCTTTTTAACACATCTTTTATTTCTTTTGGTCTAATCTTTTATAAATTCTAGTTAACTCGAATATAGCACTTAAGAATCCTAATTGAGCAACTTATAAGCCAATATCAATAAATCTAACAATTGTTTACACATTGATATTATGATAATAATCCTGATAGTTGTTATAATAATATGACAAAAAGTATGTCATTGTAATAGTGATTGAGTATGACTCATGTGGTCAAGATTGTGATTGAATGTGAATGTTATGATATAGTTATTGTAAGTATTGATATTATTTAAAATTGAGAATTCCCCATGAGACATGGGATAGTATATAACATATGATGATGATGATGAATGTTAACGATGTGATGAGATCGAGGTAAATGAACCAGATCTTGAAATCTACGCATTCTGATATGGTATAAGGGATAAGGTCAGGATTGTGCAGAATAAGGTTGAATGGAGTAACAAGGAGGATTTTGATTGCTATAATTTATTCTACCTTTAAATTGAAATATTATTTTGGAAAATTTTGAAAGAGATATAAAGTTATTTGACAAGTGAAGAATAATGGTGATGGATTGAGGCTATAACATATGATTGGATTAACGTGGTGTGAAATAAAAATAAATGAATGGCTATGATTTTCATATGCATTATTATTATTAAGACATTCATAAGTTAGGTATGAGTATATCTCATTGAGCCCCAGACTCACTCTTCTGTAAATTATTTTTCATATTCATAAGAAATTGCTGATAATCCACTCTTTTAGCCATTTATTTGTACTGGGATTGTGCTATGGCAATAGGAGATCAGCAAGTATCCACAAGTCTAGTCATGTTAGATACGGTAGATTATAATATAATCTTAGGTATGGATTGGCTTTCTTGATATCATGTGTGCATGAATTGTTTTGATAAAATGGTTATGTTATATGTGGATGAATCTTCTCCTATAGTATTTCAAGGAGAACAAGTAACTTGGATAACTGGTTTGATTTCAAGCGTATAAGCTTGGAAATTGCTAAAAAAGGGTTTACAGCTTACTTAGCTATAGTGTAAGACCTACAACAATCTATTCCAAATCCGAATGAGGTTTCAGTGATATGTGAATTTCTTGACATATTTCCTGATGAATTACCTAAATTGCCACTAGATCAGGAGATCAAGTTCATTATTGATCTTGTACTTGGCATTGAACCTATCTCCATTTCTCCTTATCTCATGGCACCCTTGGAGTAAAAAGAACTAAAAACCCAGCTCCAAGAGTTAATTGATAAGGTTTCATTTGTCCAAGTGTTTCATCATGGAAGGCTCTCATACTCTTTGTGAAAAAAAAAAAAGATGGAATATTACGGTTGTATATTGATTATCACTAGTTAAATAAGGTTACTATCAAGAATAAATATCCCTTCCCTCATATTAATGATTTGTTTGATCAGTTACAAGGGGTGAAATATTTTCCAAAAATAGATTTGAGGTCAGGTATCATCAATTAAAGATTTGTAAGGAATATGTACCTAAGACCGCCTTTCATATGCATTACGGGCACTACAAGTTCCTTGTAATGTCATTTGGTTTGATAAATGCCCTAACTACTTTCATGAACCTAATGAATAATATCTTCAAATCGTTTCTACAATGATATTTTGGTATACTTCAAAAATGAGGAAGAACATGGCCAACACTTGAGGATAGTGTTGCAAACTCTGTGAGAGCATAAGCTTTATGTGAAATTCTCCAAATGTGAATTTCAAGCGACTAGTGTGAAGTTTCTTGATCATGTTATGTCCCAAGAAGGGATACGATTTGATCCTCAGAAGGTAGAAGCTGTAGAAAGTTAGTCCAGGCCCACGATGATTATAGAAATCCGAAGTTTCTTAAGATTAGCTGGATATTACCAAAAATTGATTAAAGATTTCTCTAAAATTTCTGTGCCATTGACTAAATTAACTCGAAAAGGAGTGCATTTCAAATGGACACCCACAGGTGAAGAAAGCTATCAAAAGCTAAAAAGATGCTTGATAAGGCTCCATTATTAGCACTACCATCTAGATCAGGTAACTACGTAGTGTAATGCGATGCTTCACAAATCAGACTAGGATACATGTTGATGCAAAACAAGAGAGTAATTGCATATTCTTTGTGACAACTAAAGAAACATGAGTAGAATTATCCTATGCATGATTTAGAAATGGCACTAGTAATCTTTGCTTTGAAGATATGGAGGCATTATTTATATAGAGAAACATGCAAATTATATGGATCACAAAAGCCTTAAATATATTTTTAAGCAGAGAGATCTTAATCTTTGACAATGAAGATGGATGGAGCTGGTGAAAGATTATGATTATTTGATAATGTATCATCCCAGCAAGGCAAATCATATGCATTAAGTAGTAAATCAACAAGTAATTTGGCTTGTCTTCTTTCCAAAGAAAAAAAGGTTAATGTGTTTTTACCCAAAATTTGAGCAGCTCGATATACAACTAAAAGTTTCAAATCCAACCTTAATTTTAGCCCACATGATGATACAATTGGTGATGGTCAATCATCTTAAGGTTAGAAACAAGACCTATAATATGTAACTTTTAGACAAAAGGCACAGGTGGAATCGAACTCCAAATTTGCAATTGATGACACAAAAGTGCTTAGAAAGGAAGGGTGATTATAGGTTCCCTTCAATGTTCGTGACGATTTGTTACATCAAGCTCATAGTTCATCATATACAATGTACCTGGGAGTGTCTAAAATGTATCATGATTTGAAAGAGGTGTTCTAGTGGGAAGGCATAAAATGATATGTGCTTGAATATGTGACTAAATGTCTTATAAGTCAATAAGTAAAAGTAGAACATCAACGTCTGATAGGATTATATCAATCCACCAAAATTCCCTAATGGAAATGAAAAACCATAACGATGGACTTTTTAATTAGATTGTCAAAGTTGCCAAAAGGTTACGATTCAATTTAGGTCATCATTGATCGCTTAACCAAATTGGCTCATTTCTTACCAGTTCAAATGATTTATTCAACTGCTTAATATGCATAAATGTATCTTGATTGAATAGTTCCTTTACATGGTGTGTCATTGATGATCATTTCTGATCAAGGTACTTAATTTAACTCTCATTTTTGGTAGTTTTCATTAATAGACCAATGGTCAATCAAAGTCAGATTTTAGAAGATATGCTTTGAGAATGCATGATGGAATTTGAAGGGAATTGGGAAAAATATTTACTGCTTATTAAATTTGCCTATAATAACAGTTACCAATCTAGTATTCAAATGGTCAAGGCATTGTATGAGAGGAGATGTAGGTCTCAGACAGGTTCGCTTAAGCCTAGAGAGGCTAAGCAATTAGGATTTGTTATAGGCAAAAATTGGTCTCACTCGAAACGGGCCAACGACGCAGTGACAACCAAAATTCACCAAGTGCTCAGCAAGTACGAAGGTCTCAAACGACTAGTTCAAAAGGTTGCCCAGCCTCGTGCAAAAGATCTCGCTCACTCCCCAACCTTGTCCTTGCCCTTGTAGTCCTAAGGGACGTTAACAACCTAACGAGGACCGAACATCCTCGAATGGTTCCGTGAAGAATCATTAGGCAAACTCAAGACGAGTCAGCACTCCATCCAACTAGCCCACGCTTGAAGGGCTACACTGAGCTCACAAGGCAAGACACCCTAATGAGTCCAAGCTGAGAATCTCAGCTTGGGAAGATAGACATCTCACACACCAAGGTGAGACCAGGTCACACGCATGTGACTTAGCTTACATCTGACAAGGAGGGCCCACCCACAGATGACAATCTACAGCAGTTGAATAAGCAAGATATTGTGTAGTCTTTTTGTCTTGTACTTTAGATACTGATGTAACCTATTTACTGCATATGTAATTTCTATTGTACCCTTTCCTCCTCTATATATACGAGGAAGGAGCCCCTTTGCAAAAGAGAGGCTGAAACTTTACCAAAATAGAGATTAAATATTGTAGCTTTGTAAAATACTATCTCAATAACACGCTACAGTGGACGTAGGATCCGGTGATATTTGGATTTAGTCGAATCACATTAAACCATGTGTTTTCCTTCTGTCCTTCCCTCTTTCTTTGCCATTCTTGTCATTTTTACTGTACTTAAACTAGATAAAAGTCAGAGATCCTGAAGAATTCCCCCATTGGCCAGAGTTTGGATCGTTACCAAAATTTGACGTCAATATTTTGGCACCGTCTGTGGGGATCTCACTTATTTCGATTCATTTTTCACTGCAATGGCTAAGGGAAGAGCTGCTAGAGCCTTAAACACACAACGCCATACTGTAGATGGATATGTCTCGATGACAGATTCGTCCACTACCCCCGTCATTAACACAACCACTGGCATCCCTCCGGTCAGCTCAGCGCAATCGATTCTTGCTGCCAACGACACAGATGGAGCACAAGTCTAGCTCCACCGTCAAGAGAAACTTGAGCACATGATAGGAGAGTTTTCCAAAATGATCATAATGTTAGTGTAGACGTAAGCCCAAAATGTGCAAGTGTGGGCTTAGACCACCGTATTTGAAGTTAAGCATTCCAGCGGTATTAATCAAGAGCAGACTCCAAATCGCCATTTACATGGCTGAATAGACGAACCAGGCCACCAAGTCTTCAACCAAGGACTGGGGGGCTTGGATGTTTTAGTGGAGAATCTCCTTCAAAGGGTAAAGCATTTGGAGGAGCGACCTTAGGTTGGCAATAACCAAAGTCACTTTGATAGTGCACTCCCTTCTCCAGGGAAGTCATGGAGGAACCCCTCCCATGCAAGCTCAAAGTTCTAGCCATCCTACTGTATGACGAAGTTAGCAACCCACACAGCCACCTGGACCTATTCGACATCCAGATGGATCTTCAAGCTTATAGCCCCTCGGTCAGGTGTCATGTATTCCCTACTACTTTGGGTGAAGTCCCTCGAATGTGGTTCAGGAGCCTCCTAGCCCGCAGCATAAGCAGTTGAGAGGAATGTCAAGAGAAATTCCTAGAACAGTACTGGGTGCTGAAGAAGTAGCTCGTGCCTCCATGCCATCTCTCTACAATCTTCTAGGGCAAGCATGAAATGCTGAAAGACTATGTCACTGACTTTAGATGTGAAGTAAACAATGTGGAAAAGCCCTCGGATGAGGCCATCTTGGCTGCTATTTCGACAGGGCTACTCCGAGATGGTAAACTCTTCAAAAGTCTGTACAAGTCCCTGGTTGATAACCTAGGCAAGTTCTATGAGTGAGCAACGAAGTAGATCAGATGGGACGAAACCTTCAACCCACAGAAGTTCAAGTTGAATAGCTCGACTCAGAGCAAGAGAAGAAGTCATCGTGGGAATGGGAACGATGATTCCGATCATCAGCTCGCCAAGAAGAGCAAAGATGAGCGCCCCCTATTTCAAGCTCACCACAGCACCTATAGCATCTTGTCATATGCTCAGGACAAGATCTTTGCAATGGAAAGGGATAAAAAGGACTTTGGAAAGCCTCCACCCTTGAAGACTCCTAACAAATCTAGGCTTAACTGAGGAAAATTCTATGCGTATCACAACGAGTTTGGGTACGTCACTTTGGAGTGCTGGGTGCTGAGAGATGCTATCGAGGACCTTATCAAAAGAGGTCATTTGCATGACTACGTTGTGTAGCCCTCCAGGTAATCGCATAGATCATCCCGATGGGATGCTGAGCAAGTGCAATCCCCTACTATCAGGATAATCTTTTAAACTCTTGTACTCATTTGTAAATTGAATAAATATTTCAAATACAACTATTGATGTTAAGTTTCCTTCCAACAGGAGAATCGCCTATTCGATCACCTTTTATTTGGGTACAAGATCGCCCCGATCATAAGATTTGTTACCTTTTATTTGGGTACAAGGTCGCCCCGATCAGCCAACTCTAATTTCACAGCTTTCATGCGAACTTAATTAAGTTATAACTCTCATGCGCACTTACCTATTTGGCCATGAGATCAGCCCGAGCATGAGATTGCTCACTTGCTAATTTCATAGCTCTCATGTGAACTTATTTTATTATTTTCACACTAATATTTTTATTTATTTGGCCACAGGATCAACCCGAGCATGATATCGCTCCAGTTCACAACTCATGATATTCTCTGACTACGAGCAGGTCGCACAGATGGTTCAAACCAAAGTGTTTGCAAAAGAAAATGATGACAACAAACAGAAATTACAGAAAAGAAATTTTATTCATTAAAAAGACCTCAACAAGGCAGATTTACAACAAAAAGTTCTAGATACAGACTAAGTGAAATACCAAAGGGAAAAGCCTATGACTAAGAAGGAAGATCGACCATGAAGGGTCGTGCCCTAGCTTATTAGAGCCCGTGCGCTGCAACTTTCTTCTTCCAATGCACAATCAGCGGTAGTGTTATAGCCCTTCATCTTCGACCACTTGCTCCTCCTGAAGAAAACACACCAGGAAGCCCCAGGAGCTTGGCCGTCCAAACAAATGCCTCACGATGGAGCCGAGAGGACATAGTCTGGGACCCATATGGGATCCTTCCATATTACCAGGGAAGATAAGTCTTCCAAGCTATCTATGCAGCAAACCATACATGCCTCTAAGGAAGGCTAGAATGCCGAAAATGGTGGAGGTTTATCAGGAAACTCCATAGTTTGCTCAAGTATAGAATCAGAAAGGATTATCTCTCCTTTATATAGAGTTGAGGCCATTTTCATCAAAAGATCTGGAACCATTCCCCCAATCATCATCATTAATAAGCCTCGAAAAAGGCCAAGTTGACTCAACAATGACTACAGGACACGTGCTGCCAGAAGCATGGCTTGGAACAGTTGAATCGATAATCTTGGGGAAAGACTTTAACTGATCTAGAATCAAAGAGTTTCAAATCCTAACTCGCTTAGCGAGCTGAGAGTTGGGGGCTTTATGTTATAGGTGAAAATTGGTCTTACTCGAAACGGGCCAATGATACAATGACAACTAAAATTCACCAAGTGCTCAATAGGTGCGCAAGGTCTCAAATGACGAGTTTAGAAGGTTGCCCAGGCTCATGCGAAAGATCTTGCTTGCTCCCCAACCTTATCCTCACCCTCACAGTCTTAAGGGATGTTAATGACCTAGCGAGGGCCGAACACCCTCGAATGGTTTCACAAAGAATCATTAAGCAAAATCAAGATAAGTCAGCACTCCGTCCATCTGGCCCACGTTGAAGGGCTACCCCGCACTCATAAGGCAAGACACCCTAATGAGTCCAAGCTGAGAATCTCATATTGGGAAGATAGACGTCTCGCACACCAAGGTGAGACCAGGTCACATGCACGTGACTCAGCTTACATCCGACAAGGAGGGCCCACCCGTAGAAGACAATCTGTAGTAGTCGAATGAGCAAGATATTGTGCAGTCTTTTTGTCTTGTACTTTAGATACTAATGTAACTTATTTACTGCATATGTAATTCCTATTGTACCCTTTCCTCCTCTATAAATATGAGGAAGGAGCCCCTCTGCAAAGAAGAGGCTGAAACTCTGCCAAAATAGAGATCAAACATTGTAACTTTGTAAAATACTATCTCAATAACACGCTACCGTGGACGCAGGGTCCGGTGATATCTAGACTTGTCTGAACCACATCAAATCCTATGTTTTCCTTTTGCCCTTCCCTCCTTCTTTGCCATTCTTCTCATTTTTACCGTGCTTGAATTGGATAAAAGTTAGAGATTCTAAAGAATCCCCCCGTTGGCTGGAGTTTGAACCATTACCAAAATTCGACGTCAATAGGATTGAATCTTGTAACAAACACCATTGAGAAGGTCAATTGATCTGTGATCGAATAAAGATGGCTCAAGGCTAGTAGAAATCATATTCAAATAAGAGAAGAAGGGAATTAAAATTTGAGGTTGATGATTGAGTGCTTCTTAAGGTATCCCTTATGAAAGGAGTTTTGCATTTTGGTAAAAAGGAAAAACTAACACCGCAATATATCGAACCATTTAGAATCATTAAACATGTAGGAGCCATAGCATATTAATTAGATTTCCTAACTAAAATACAAGGAATTCACCTAGTATTTCACGTCTCTATGAAATATATTCCAGATGAATCTCATGTCATCAAGGAGAGACTGATACAATTGGACACCAAATTGACATATGAAGAATAACCAGTAGTTATTCTCGATCAGTAAGTTTGAAAACTGAGATCAAGAGAGGCTCCTGTAGTTAGGGTACTATAGGAATGACATAGTGAGCAAGAAGGTACATGGGAGTTAGAATCTGATATTACAGGAAAATATCCCTGCTTATTTCGTAAAAGATTAGTACAATGATTACTTAGTTCAAATTATTACTTGTAACCATTAATTCATTCTAGTTAACTTATCGATGTTGTTCAAAATTCAAGGACAAATTCTTTTAAGGGAGAAAATTATAGGACCCTAATTTTTTTTAAAATTAATTTTGGTAATAAAATAGCTTTTGGAAAAAAATTTAGAAAGGTAAATTTAAAATTTTTGAGAATTTTGAAAATATAGATTTTAGGCTACAAGGGGTCCAGATATAATAGAAATAAATTATATGAACTTTAGGAATCCTCAGGCAATTGAAATTTTCATCTTTGATGCTCAAAAAATAGAATTCATATTTTTGAGATTTAATTTCCAGAAAACTTCAGAATGATTGAAACTAGGCCTACGAGTAACTAGTGAGTGCAAAATTATAATTATTACAAAGATAATTAATCTAACTAATTTGTGTTAAAACTTCATAGCCACTGCGATTGGTGAGTACATTAATTTTGGACTCAAAGTTGAGGAAATAGGAAAAAATTTTAAAAGAAGGATTGAGTCAACTTGAAATCAAAGGTAATTGGACACAAATTTTTCAATTTTGCCCCTTAAGGGTTGGCTTCCTACTTCTTCTTTAGCTTTTACCCGGTTATAACCCATGTAACTCTTCTTCTTCACCAAGTTACACTTTTTCTCCCACTACATCTCTTTTTCTCTTTTCAAGTAAGTGACTTACTCCTCCATGATAATTTCTCAAATTTTTATTATTGATTCCTCTCTTCTTCATCTTTAAGTGGGTATCAAAATCATAATGATTTATGGGATAAAATTTGAGTTTTGAATTTTTAAAGCCAACAGTTACTGTTCATATTACTGTTCAACCCATGAACCCACCTAATTTTTTAGTGTTTTTAGAGCTTGACTGTTATTTTTAGCTTAGTTCTTTGCAATAAAACCATAATCTAATAGTAGTTGGCTGTTTGGTGGAAAAAAAACTTGAAAAATCTAAAAAACTAATATGCTCTTCTGTCTTATTCTTGAAGAGTGAAGAAGATCTTTGTGAGATTTGTTTAATTTCTTATTTCTAGTTACTAAGGTGAGTGATTTATACCTTTTTTGTGAATTATATTATGTTCATTGATTGTGATCCTTTGATTGTGGGAGTGAGTTGATGAAAATGGGTATTTGTGATTATATGATAAAGTTTAAGTTTGAATAGCCATGTCGATATAATGGTTGGTTTTCTATTGAAAAAGTTGAGTTTAAAGCATGTTTAAGTCCTAAAATATGCTATGCTGAACTCGTATGATTTGGTGTAAGATTGGAAGTTGTTTCCCCTATTTTTTTTGTTATTTTTCTGTAATTTTCTAGAATTCATGAGTTGAATCACCAATTTTACATTGTCCCCGTGATCATGCTTGTAGGAATCGAGCTATATTGTATCTTGCAATTTGAATGGGAAATTGAACTAAATTCTTGTGAGTCAAATTGAACTATCTTACCTTGTTTTTTTTTATTCCAATCACATGCATAATTAGGACTTCTTGAAAGTTTTCAATTTTTGGCGAGCAGACTTGCATTTTGAACTGGATTTCCTTGAGTTGAACTGAATCCTTCTTAATTGATTCTTGAGATTCTAATCATGATTCTACTCAGATTTCATCCATGATCATGCTTGCACCTTCAAAATTTTACACTCTTTCAGCTCAAACTTTCCTTTTTCTAAGACATCTTTTATTTCTTTTGGTATAATCTTCTATGAATTCTAGCTAACTCAAATATAACACTTAAGAGATCCTAATTAAGCAACTCATAAGCCAATATCAATAAATCTAATAATTGTCTACGTATTGATATTATGATAATTATCTTGATAGTTGTTCTAATAATGTGACAAAGAGTGATTGGTTGTAATAGTGATTGAATATGACTTATGTGGTCAAGATTGTGATTGAATGTGAATGTTGTGATATAGCTATTATGAATATTGATATTGTTTAAAGCTAATAATTCCCTATGAGACATGGGATAGTATATGATATATGATGATAATGAAATGTGAATAATGTGATGAAGTGGGGGTAAATGAATTGGATCCCAGATCTATGCCTTTTGATATGGTGTGAGACATAAGGTAGAACTTGGAGATAAACCTGGGATTGTTCAGGATAAGGCTGGAATAGAGTAACAAGGAGGATTTTAATTTCTATCATTTATTCTGCCTCTTACTTAAATTATTATTGTGGAAAATTTTCAAAAAGATATAAAGTACTTTGACAAGCAATGAATAATGATGACCGCTTAAGGCCATAACATATGATCGTATTAAAATAGTGTGAAATAAAAATAAATGAGTGACTATGATTTTCATATGCATTGCTATTATTAAGACATAAATAAGTTAGGTATGGATGTATCTCACTAAGCCCCAGACTCAATTTTTGTGGATTATTTTTCAGATTCTCAAGAACTTATTGATAATTCACTCCCAAAGAAGTAAGAATGAATAATGATATGATAAAAATTACATCTGACACCTTTTCCACCATCGTGTCAAGTCCTTTAGGTCTATTTAAGATTAGGATTCATTACATAATCATTTTAAATCTTGTTGGGTGTGAAGTATTACATGAAGATGAAATCATTCCTATGGAACCCCTAAAATGTCCTATTAATGATGGCCTTAGGATGGTTTGATCCCTAAAGGTTCTACCATCTTTACATTTTTGCTAAACTTTTTTTTTAAAATTGGTAAATAGTATAGCCGCAAGGCTTGGTTATATTAACCTATGCTTTTGGTTTCATTATAAGTCATAGGTTAATCAAACTTTTGGTTGCCTTGCCTTTGAAAAGACATAGGGTGGTATGGGTATGACTTTTGATTAGGAGGTAGTGATGTAGTTTGTAATCCTATAGATAACTTGTGAACTAATGTTTAATCCAACATATGCTTGTTTGGAAATGTTGTTGTATATTATGAAACATGTTCATATTCTAAGTTGTACCACTTTTATTTTATAAGTCATCAATATCTCAAATCAACAAATTGAAATTGAGTAAACATGTCTAGTAATAGTGAGATAAGCATGAATAGAAATAGGTGATGGAAAACAGATAAAGACTAGTGACTATTAATAAATGATTAATACTCATGTCAGTCATGGTTAGGAATTTGGGTCATGACACCATGTGAGATTAACTTTTGTTGATTGACATTTACAATTGCTTATATAAATGGCTCAATATCTAGAGCGAATTTTTTCTAATCCTGAAAGAAAGTATCAAGGAGAGTAAATATCAATATAAAAATGAATAAGTAGAATAGGTAAAATTCAAACAAGTATTTAACCTAAACACAAGCAAGTTTTGAGTAGGTGAGATTGTCAGATGGTAGAAGAAGTAGATTCTGCTATGATTTGCTCCGAATGAGGTATAATGTCAATTGGATTTTGATCCTATAAAAATAATGTCAATATCTAAAGTAGTAAAAGGTTTATGGGATGAAATTAATTAAGAATACCTTTAATTGAGCTATACCTTGAGAAACTACAAAAACTAGCTACAGTGTTGGCTGAATAGAAATTTCACACACAGTACATTCAGAAACTATACTGTTACCCTTTTAACATGATGATCCTTTTCTTCTTAGGAGGCTTTTCATCCATCTCTTTATCTGTTGGGTGCTGGTTAATCCAAATTGGGTTTTCCTTTGATATTTTCTTTTCTTTTTTGGTGCTGGCAATTTATCATCTGGAAACATAGCATTTTCTTCATCATGCTTCCATTGCACTTCCTAGGCTATAGATTCTATCGCATCATCAGCATGAGCTATGCTAGGAACCTTAATGGGCACTGTAACATCTAAAAATAGTTAAAACAAAAGTTAGCACGTATAAGTTGAGATATAATATAAAAATCAAGCAAACTACCTAAGGGATTGACCACAAATAATATTGATAATTGCCTAACATCGAAAGGATATAAGAAATGATAGGCAATAATGATGTGAAGGACAAGATTTGGGATGGCAAGTTTAGCCAAGCTACAAGGAGCATTAGGTACAAGGCTTGGTTTCAGTTTAATGTTATATTAGAATCCTTGGCATGGTAGCTCAAACTGTGTGCACATGATGACATTAGAGTCCTCGACTTGAGAACATTTAGAAGGTTTCAAAGTTAGCCCTTGGAACTGTTTATCTATAAGCTTGGTTGGACATCCTTGTATATGATCATGTTAATGGGTTAGGGTCTTTAGCAGAAGGTGTTCGTGTTAGGTTTGCTCTACACCAAGAGGCCGAAAATTAAAAATTTTTCAAGAGGAGAACATGCTTTTGGCCGAACAAACCTCCCAAGATCCGTTGAATTGAGGTTCCAATGTATCACATACATTAAATTAAAAGTAAAATTGAGCTAAACTAACCTTTAATTCAGCTCCAAACGTAGCAGAATGTTTTGAATCCTCCAGTCACCAAGCAGTCCACACGTCCTACCTCTACTGAAGATCCACGTCAGAGAATTCTTCCCACAGCCTCTACAACTCCTCTACTTGTGCTAGCAAGCCTTGGGACTTGGATGGACCACGAAGAAGGGCCGACCACCGCCGGAACATTTTTGACTTCTTCCTCCTTTGCTCGTTCGGTCTCCACTGAACCATGGAGAACATTTCTCCTTTTTCTTGCCGAAACCCTTTCAACAATTTATAAGGAAAAGGAGGCTTGAAAGCATCGAAACCATTTCGATCTCTCCTCCTCCGGTTCGAGCTGCTGTCGTATAGCCTCCCTCTCGCGCGATGCCTTTCTCCCCTTAGCATGGCCGAACATTTCAGCCAAATGGGGATGAAGAAGAGAAGCTAAAATGGCATCGTTTTGGCCAGCACCACTTAGGCCAAAACAGCGTTGTTTAGGGCATAGGAAAAATAATTTTTCCTTTTTGCAAAACAGCCCCTCAAGTTTCCATAAACTTGAATTCGGCCCCAGTAATTTTACCAAATTACATTTTAGTCCCTGAACATCAAATATGTCCAAACTTTGACCATATTATTCCCCGTTATATGTGTGACCCAGTAGGCCCCCGAAATATTAATAAAAGTCTAAAATGCCCTTCAAACCATTTGAAGGCATATAAAATTAATCCAATTAATTCTATGATCAATTTTTCCAAATTAATCACTTGGACTTTAAGCTATAAGCAGACTCTAGCAAGTCATTATAGCTATCCAATTTTTGGTGGGGTCAACAATGGTGACAAACCTGTCTGTGGATGATCTTAGTATACATCACCATACACACAATACATGATACAATCCCTTCATTATCTATATCCGATTAGTCAGAGGTATAGATGCCAGTCAACCTCTATAACCAATTATAGTTTCTCAACCTCATGAATTATTTGACTCATCTGAGTATTCAAATCCCATTTGAGTCTCAATTCTGCCTTGGCCAAGGACTTACCAAGTTAAACCAATTCGTTGAGTGACTGTGGATATCAACTCTGAAGAGTGGTAATGAATCCTATCTTGATTAGGTAATGCCTAACTACATTTCCAGAAATATTCAATCCAAGCCTTTATAGTTCCTTGTGGCTAGAGTCATTTTTGACTTGGTCAAAGCATAACCTTCCATGTAAAAGACATCCCTTAATCTCAAGTCAAAGGATCAGTCATGCGATCACCACTGGA
>JANHAO010001082.1:0-35230 GCA_026873985.1 Saraca asoca
ATGTTGACCTCATAAGAGACATTTTGACCCAGTCTCTATTTTGTGATACTGAGTAAATTCTGTTGTTTCTCAGTAAGCATCTTAGGTGGATGCTAAGGCCAAAATTTTGTGTAGCAACATTGTATTTGGTTTCTTTGTCTCGAGACTCTTGCCATTTTTTGTATAAAATGTTACTATTTTGTAGTTGCCACATATTGTTATTATTTCTATTATTATTATTATACTGCACAATTTTGTGTTGTAGCATATGGTGGAGATATTCTAGACCCAGTCTCATTTTGTGTTGAGATATGTTGTTGAATCTCATATGGCATCTTGGGTGGATGCTAGGGCCAATTTTGTTAGAAAATTACACATTGATCACATTTTGGCATGCTATTTTATTATGCATTTCCTTTTTCATGTATTCACACTCTTATTGGGTCACCAGATTATACGTATCTTATATGTATAAAATCATTACTCCTTCGAGTAAGTTTTCTACATTATTGAGATGCTTATAGATCCATTTTGGACCATTAAACTATTGTGTTAGGTCACCATGGATATCTTGCATGTATGATATCTATACTCTTTTGAGTATGATTTTTTGCATCGTTGAGGTACTTGTGAACCTCTCTTGGTGTAAGGAGTTACGCCCCAGCATCCCACATCAGCTAAGTCTGGACGGGGAAAGGTCCATATAAGGGGGGGTTAGACCCCTCCTACCGAGGGCCCTTTTGAAGGACAAAATCGTGCGGGCTCGGCCCAAAGCGGACAATACCTCGATGTGAAACCTTATATTGGTATCAGAGCCTGGTCAGGCCTCTGGTCTGATGGGTCGGGAGGGATGTAAGGAGTTACGCCCCAGCATCCCACATCGGCTAAGTTTGGACGGGGAAAGATATTCATATAAGGGGGGGTTGGACCCCTCTTACCAAGGGCCCTTTTGAAGGACAAAACCATGCGGGCTCGACCCAAAGTGGACAATACCTCGGTGTGGAACCTTATACTTGGACTATTTTGGATGAGAGTGCTGACTCAATATGACATCCTGTTGTGGCCACATATTGTTAATTAATCTGGAGATTTTTTGTTATATTGAATTATGTCGTCCAAGTGGGAGAATGTTAAAATTTTTTATACACTGACATAATTCTATAATGTCTCAGATTAATTAGATGTCATATTCTTTGAGTTTGTTGTTATTAAGCCTAATTATTTGTGATCATTTTGATGGGCTTAGTGGATATTAGGCCCTGTGTATGGGCTTGCCATAATGGGTAGGCTTGACCCATCTTGTTTATATACATAGGGAGAGGCTCTATTCTTAACCACTATCAGATGTTCAGTTTCTCTATCTAAATTGATACAGACAAAACTAAGGTGGAATAGGGATAGTCATTCTCCCTTTCTACACTTAGGTATCATATTTGAGATGACTTCTTCATTTTTTAACTTTTCAGGTATTTCTATATATCCTGACTCTCTCAATTTCATAATTGTGTTTGTTTGCCATATGTTAGAGATTAGATTGTATCATTTTAAATTTTTTCTAGCAAATTAAAGTATAAAAGGGTGAGATACACCTTTTTAAAAATTAAAAAATTTTCTTAATAATATAAAAATTGTAGTACTCACTTTCATCCATATGTTACTACATAGCAAGTGTACTCCACTTGCCATGAGAGAACAAGTGAGAAGAAATTTTATTTTTTTTTGTTTCAATTTAAATTATGGATAAAACTTATATATTTATATGTTTTAACAATAATTATTTATTGAAATATCTATAACCAATTTCTAATTTAATTTTTAATTTTAATATTAAATTTTTAATTTTATTTATTTATTTTTTGAATTATCAAATAATATTCTCATTTCAAATTTTCAATATTTGAATTATTTATATATTTAGGTAATAAAATTTTGATATTTTACTATTATTGAAATGATTTTCAACTTAGAATTTACTGATATTATATTTAAATATTAATATTAAAAATAAAAATTAAAAATATTTTAATATATCAGTGAGTTATATAATTCAAAATTTAAATAATTTTAATAATATATCCTCTAATCTTTAAATTATAAACCACTTTGATAAATGTTATATCTCTGCATTCTTTATAGAAACTCTCTATTTCGAAAAAACATTATTTCATAAAATTATTTACACCCAATTTTTAATTTAAATTCATTAATATATTTCAATTTAAATTATTTTTACATGTATTAAATAATTTATATATAATAAATAATCATATTTATATAGAAATAAGATACTTATGAATATATTATTAATAAAATCTAATTATGATTTAATAGACAATATCTATTAAAAAAATTTACTTTTTAAGTTTTCATATTATTTTTAAATATCAAATACTAAATTTGATATTTCATAATTTCTAATTTTAAAATTTTTATCACTTTTGAATACTTATCACAATTTCAATTTAAAATATTTTTAAGACTTTATAAAAATATTTCTAAAATATATTTTTTAAGATAATATATTAGTTATAATAATACATGAATTCTTATTAATTAAATAATTAAATCTTTTGATATAAAGTAATTAATTTAAATTTTTTAAATAATATAATTTATAAATAAATTTACTTACGTATTAATATATTAATAAAATATTTTTAAAATGATGAAAAATTTAAATGATAAATTTAGTTAATTTAAAATAGTAATATAATAACTTTATCAAATTAAAAAAAATATAGTATTTTTTTATAATTAAGATGAATATAATTATACTAATTATATAGTTATTTAATAAGTAAAAATATAATAATAATTTATTAATATTTAAATATATTATATTTTATAATTTATATTATAAATTATTATTAAATAAAATTATTAAACTTGTGTAACGCATAAGATACAAACTGGTTATATATAAATATCTTAAAATGCAAGGAGTTCGATGCACGGCTGATGGGCTAACGTTTCCTAGGCTCTTGGCTGATCCATGCAAAATTAAGCGTTGGGTTGTGTGATAAACATAGTACATCAAATACAATTTCTGGTTTTGGACTTCTTTATCGGACTTTCAAAGAAGGACTCGTTTCAGAGATCTAAAACAAAAAGCCCTTCCAAAATTTGACACTTGGGCTTCTACTTCGGACATGTTGCTGTTGTAGCAGCAAATGACACATTTCCCAGTACAAAGATCTCAACATAAAATTTGTAAAGTTGTATACAAGATTTTGAAATTTACTCACAGAAAGTTAAAATTTTATATGTAATAAATATATAAAAAAGTTACATTATTAAATGTTTTTGAAAAATTTATAATTCTTACAACAAAATTACAAATTTTTTTAACTAAAGTTAATAAGAAGTTATTAAAAGTATATACCTAATATGAATTTTTTCAAAACGTGAGCAATTCAGAATGCATGGATCATTATCCCTAGTGTATTTTGTTATTATCATATTTTATCATTTATTTTTATATTTTTATAATGAATTTAAATCTGACTGTGAACTTTATATTGTCTAGTAGAGAATATAGTATTCTCAAAACTACTTTTGTATATATAGATTTATTTTAATCGAATTGAGGCGTGCAGGGTAGAAGTTTTAGTAGGGGCCGAATTAAAAAAATAGTGAAGTTATAACATGCAAAAACATTCTAAAAAATACAACAAATAATTTATTATTTTCAAATATAAATAGTAGACTATGAATAACTATTATAATAAGAAATATTAAAAATAAAAAATTAAATAGATAATCACATATAAGTATGTAGTAGCTAGCAAAATTTAAGTTTAAGACATAAATGGTAAAAAATAACAAATCCTACAATTAAAATAATTTTAGAGATTATTTAAAAATGACTCTAATTCATATAAGTTTATTAATGTAGTTATGCATAAGGTGCCCATTGATATTAGAGTTACATTATTTTTTTAATAGAATATTTTGACTATATTAAGGTATCTTAAAATTATAAAACATCTCATTTATCATTAAAACCGTTTAATCTTGAGATAATATGAAATTATAGAAATTTCTTTTCATTTATGAAAATACATTACCCCTTATTATAGAAAAAGAAGTTTGATCTTATGTATTAACTAAATGGCATACATAGTATTATATGAGTTAAACAGGTTCTGTATATTTTAAAACTGATGCCATTGAGATCAAATTATATAATATGCATATTTTTGAGAAAATTATAAATGGTAAATCACATAGCATTACTTAATTAACAAAATTAAGGAAAAGTGGTGGACAATTGAAGAAAGTGCATTACTTCTGCAACTAAATGATCGGTATAATTATTTACAACAAGCAACCAATTAAAAAGGGTCTATTCAAAAACAAAATAAACAACAAAATTAATAGTGAAAGTGATGGAATAGAGGTGTTTTGTGTCGAGGGACCCAACTTAACCAAAAGTTTATTAACAAATCAACATCATTGCAATTATGTGGAAACTTCTTGATGTGCTAAGGCCATAGGCTCAACCTCATTTCATACTTACCCAATCTAAGCTCCAACCATCCAATCTGAATTTGAATCTTCAAGTGGCTGCAACCACCATCCACTTGTTATTTGATCCAAATGAAACTTTAATGCTCTTCATATGAGAACGCAATAATTTTCAAGTTCAGGATTGATAGAAAAGAAATCCTCTATCATTGGTTTTTTTTTTTTTTTGTTTCTATTCTTTAATGTGTTTCTTTATTGAGAATTGAAAAGAAAATTGTTGACGTCGAAATTCGACTAGTCACAGAAGATCAGAACTTCGGCCAACGGGATGTGGATTTCGAGAATTAATGCTGCTCTTGAAGTGTTGTGAAAGGTGGTCAAGAGGAAGAGTAGGAGAGATTTTTAACGTGGTTCGGCTAAATTCGGACGGCACCGGACCCTATGTCCACGGAGGAGATATTATTAATATTGGATATTTTGCAGGAGTTCTGCTTACAAGATTGGCCCCTCCCCTCTTGCTAACAAAGCAATCCTATTTATAGAAAAAAGAGAGGTTATATGTATTAATTGCTAGCTACAATTATGTTACATCAAATAAATGAGAAAAGACAGTGAGAAGACCATATTCAGACTGTAGGCTGCGGAAGTAGGCTCCTTAGGCCGACAGCATAGGCTTGTAGCTATTGCCGTGTCAGGCAAGACACTTTGTTGTCTCCAGCGAGGGTTCCTTGGTTCTGGAGAAGCCGCAAGGGTTGCTGCGACGAGTGCGAGTGTAGGGATCGTTGGGCCGATCCTTAAACTTGTTATCGCTAACTCGTGTTGTTGCTGAAATGTGGCCTTTTGGCCTATGCCTCGCAATGTTGTGGTAACGTGGCGAGCGAGGTAAGGTTCGGCACCTGCGATTTCTTTGCCGTTGCTATTATCCATTAGTTCGACCGAAGTTCTCAAAAAGCTTTTTACTGAAGCACGAGGACTGGTCTTTGCTCCCTCGGGAATTTGTCCTCACGAGGTTAATTTTAGTGTACAACAAAAATAAACTTTTTTTTAATCATAATATCATTTAAATACAAAGGAAGAAGCAAATGGTAATAACCCAAATCAAGAACAACTTTATTCTTTTAAAATTCATGGGGAAAATGCATATAACCCTTTTAATTTTGCGTAGATAGATTTTGCATCTACCAACTTTGAAGAAATTAAAGTTTTACATTATACAAAAATAATGTAATTAACCCCTTAGGACATTTAATTTACTGTTTCATTTGAATAAAAATTATTTTATATGAACTTTTTAACCAAATTTCACAATATTATTGGATCTTGATTTCTTATGTCATTTTTCCTATATAATTTTTATCTTATTTTTATGTTCATGCAAAATTATTTTGAAATTATGTTAAAAAAATAATATGAACAAACATGCAATAATATTATAATAATTATTTTAAAATTTATAAAAAATATAATTAAAAATTGATTAATTAAATGGATAATGAATATTTTATAATTTAATGCTTCAATTTTAAGTTTTTAAAATTAATAATGAAAAAAAAATCAAATTACCTCAAAGTTAGAATTTTTTTTTTCCTTTCTGAAATTTATATGTTCTCATGGTCTTCTAAGATATTTAACTTTTTTTCATAATGAAATAAATGACAATTAATATTTGACCTTAAAGATGAAATATTTAAATCTCGTTTGAGATTATTTATTTATTTATTATTTGATCACTTATTTCATATAAATTATATGATAAAAAATGGATCAACGAGTGGAATTAAAATTGCAGAAATAGTTTACAAATATTAAACTTTAATAAATTCTATCGATTGCAAACTGAAAAACAAGATTAAAAAAAATAGCGATTGGAATTTGACAAGTAGACATGCGTCTCTTTTTGTTTTCATTCGGCGGTAGCCTCGTTCATTTTCAAGGGGTAGCTCACAGCTACGACTGGAAAGAAGAGAGAAGAAGAGGCTGATTTTCATGGGGTCCAGTTTTTTCTCATGACAACAATTTGAATCCTTATTATTTATTGCCCGTGAGATTTTAATTTTAATTTAAAATGTATATAAAAAGTTAAGATATAACTAAAAATCAATTGATATTAATTTAATTTTATATATTTTAAATATTATTACATAATTTTTATAAAATAATTTTTCATAAAATTTATCGTTGAATTTTAAATATTAATGATGTAAATTATATCTATAAAATTTTATATCGAAATGATATAATTTATTCTTCTATTGAAACATTCTAAAACTAACAGAAGTTTTAAGTTAAAAACAAAAGAAAAAATTAAGTGCTGCTCATTCATTGACCAATAAAAAAGGGCAGCAAAACAGTGGCTCTAACCTTCAACTTAATTATGTAACTTTGTGGATGAGTTAAAAATATCCGTGAATCTTAATCCCCATCCAAGATTAAATGTAACAGATGTGGGGGTTTTTTAATGAATCTCGGTTTGTAATGCTATGAGAAAGAGAAAGGGAAAGATACCAAAGTGTCGGTGGGTTGGAAAATTTTATGGAATTAGTAATAAAAAAATTAATGTTTTATCAAATATTTAATTCATACATAATAAAATTTATTATCACTACTTAATTTTAATTAATTTTTTTCATCTGAAATCCTTTCTTCGTTTAAGGTTTTAGATTATATTATTTATGAAAAAAAAATCATTTTTTCCTTTCTTTTTCTTACATTGCAAAGTTATTATTATTTTAACCCACAATCATTTTTTATTGTTAATTATTATTCATTATCATCGATTATCATCCACCACAATTTATTGATCACTGTCCATTATCACTTTCCTCTATTAATCATTATCTAACATGATTATCATCGTTGTCCATTATCACTTTCCTCTATTAATCATTATCTAACATGATTATCATCGTTAACTATTGTTCATTATCATCTATTGGATATTATTATTAACTATTGTTCATTATTATCTATAACCGTCAATCACTGCTTATTATTACTTTTTTACTATTGATTATCATCTATTACCACTTATAATTATTGATCACTGTCCATCATCATTATCACCATTAACTATTATCTATCATGATTGATTATTACTTACTGTTCTTAATTATCATCTATTATCACTTCTCGTTGTTGAGCATTATCCACTCATTAATCATTCTTTATTACTATCTATTATTATTGATTAGTATCCATTGTTACTAACTATCATCCAACTAAACAAAAAAAAAATGTAATTTTATTTCGCAACTAATTATCAAATAAATCAAAAAATAAGAGTTAATCACCATTATCTTCAGTTCTATTTATTTGGTTTTCTTCCTTTATCATCTCACAAATCTAACGAGACACCTCTAAATAAAAGTAATAGGATGGATGTAAAAATAATTTACAATTTCACATCCAACCCTTCTCTCTCGGTCTCTCAAACGTGCAGGACGACAAGTGGTCCAAGTCCTCTGAATTCAAATATAACAACGAGAAGATTACTTCAACACAAAAACATATATATATATATATAACACCTTAACTCATAATGATATGGCTATGACAACATATATCCATTATCTAACGTGATCACACTCATCATGTTTAGAGCATTAGGGCTATCAAAGTACACCAAAAACAAACTAAATTCTTATTTTTATATCAATTAATATCACATCACATCACTCCAATAATACAAATGAAGTTGGATATACGCTCTCAAGCCTTACACTCAACATTTGTATTCTTTCACAATGATAGCTAACTCCCACGCTTTCGCATAGTGATTAACCATCATTGCGTGTCCAACACTATTTTAAAATATAGAATTTTTTATATCCTTCTATTATAACATATATTTTAATTCTTATGTAATAAATAAAGATTTATTATTAATTTTATTATTTATTTATCAATTTTATGAGATATATATATTAAAAATCTATCTTTTAATTTTTAAAATATCAGAAATTACACAAATTGATAATTGACATTTATTTATTAAATAAAATAAAATATATATATATATTATAATTAGAATATACAAAAAAAATTTTGTATTTTTTTCCTGCAATATATAAAGTAATGATTGTAAAATTGGATTGAATTGACTAGCTAAATTGGAAATCGATATTCATTAGACATAGTAAACGGACCGGTCCGCGTGAATGCGGGCCTAAACGGACCAAGTTCGTTAGGCCCGCATTTAAACGGATCAACTTTTACTTGGTCCAGTTCATAAAAAAATACGGACCGATCCGCATGGTTCGCGGACTTTAAGCTGTTTTATTGCTAAATTAGCCGGTCCGCATAAATACGGGCCTAAATGAGCTTGTTCCGTTTAGGCCCGCATTTAAACGGACCAAGTTTTGCTTGATCCAGTCTGCAAAAAAATACGGACTGATCCGCAAGGTCCGCGGACCGGCGGCTTGTTTAGCACCCCTAATATTCATAATAGTTTGATTTAACCATAAAATCATTTTTTTTATCAGATAGGGTTGAATTGGTCAAAATTATAAATTAGACAAACTGACCAACCAAAACCCATGAATCAAAACCGTTTTAAAAAATTGATTGACTTATTTTTTTCATCAAATTAGATTATTTTTATTTTTTATTTATAATACAAATTTTTTAGATATATACCAAATAAATTAGATGCTCACAATTACATTATTTTGTTAATTATAAATTTCTTACAAAATTTATAATGATTTTTATTTGTTATATTTGTTAATTTTTATGTATTATAAACTCAAATTTATAAATTACATTACATGTTAATTATTTTTTATATAAAATTTAATTTAATTTAATATATTTATTTTTAATTATGACATCATCTAATTCAACTAAATTAATTTAATCGAATCATTAAATCGTAAATAAATAGCTACTTTAATTTAATATTTAATTTAATTTTTAAAACATTTTTTCAGTTATATTTAACTCTAATAAATTATTAATTTTTATAATCAATTCCTTTAACTTTAAATTAGTTACATTTAACACTTAATATATATCTTATAAATAATTTGAGAGAATAAACATGTTTGATTTAACATAAAATTTATAAAAAAAATAAAGTATAATACAAATATTTTCTAACTCAAATTTAGAAACAGTCCGACTTGTATATTATTTTTTCAAATTTCCTTTATTTTGAGAATTTTTTTATTATTCTGATATGATTTGTTTATTCAGTGTGAATAGGAAGGTTATTACTATGATCCTTATATTTTTATTTTCTTATCATTACAATATAATATTTAGATTTCTTCCGAAACTATAGAAAAAATTTTATGTGATATAATTTATCATTTATCTAAAATTGAATGGATTGAATATAATAATTAATAATTTATGAGTATTAAATGTAACTATTCTAAAATTAAATAAGATAATTTACATTTTCTCAGATATATCTATTATTGTTATTATATGAGAAATGGACTTGTTTTCTTCAGAAGGTAATATTAGGGCGTCACCGATGTTTCCACTAATGTCAAATTGTCAATTTTTCTTTGTGAACTTTAAATACATCCTCTTTAAATACATCCTTTCCTACTTTGGCCATTGGGCATATATCAATATCAATAACTATTTTCTCATGCAACTAATTCTTTGACCAATTTATTTAATCAATTTAACCATAAATGGTAAATAATAATAAATTTTCTGCTTTTCTTTTCTCAAATTAGTTAAGTGTTAGATAATGCAGCTAACCCCAAAATAATCAAAATATAATAACCTATTCTATTAATCTATTATGCAAAAATATTTATACACTCCCTAATGTCTGTACTTATTATTCCATTAATTAACACCAGGAGTAAAAAAAATTTACAGCATCTCAAAAAGGAACCCCACATGGAAGAGCCCTTAAAAAAAGCCTAATAACTATATAAAAAAAAGGTAACAGAGAAAATAAAAAAAAAAATTTAAAAAGCCAACCTAATAAACTTAAATAAAGGGGGAAAAAGGTAAAGGGAAAAAAAATGATCACCAAAACTGCCACCAACTGTAAAACAGTAAAAACTACCAAAACGAGAAAAAGATGGTAAAATTGTGATCATCGTCGAAGCTACTTCATCAGTATCGATTTGTACAGGCCGCCGCATCACCGAGAAGAGAACCACGAGATAAGCTCTCCCCCGACGCGCCGCTCCGTGAGAGACACGCGCTCGTCGGAGACCAGCGGCGACCGGCAGGTTGGGCAGTTAAACTTGAATTCGTTGAGCCAACCCTGAAAACAGTCTCTGTGGAAAACATGGCGGCACGGTAACCGACGAACAGAGTCTCCATCTCTCAACCTGCACAGGCAAACGACGCACTTAGGGCCTCCGATCGCGGCGGCGCTACCGGATTCTCCGTCGCGGACGGCGCTGTATGTGTATGAGAAGCGGCTGCTGAGCTGCTCGGCGAGTAGGACTACGCTGGCAAGACCCGATCCGACAGCACCCAAGAAACCATCGTCGATAACCGGGTTCGGGTGGAATCTGGATAGACCCAGTGATTGGAGAAAACCGAAGAGCACTTTGCGAAGGTAGCTAACGCAGTTGGCGATGTGGAATAAGAGGAACAGTGGAATTGAATCTGAAGAGGCATCGCTTAGTTGGTTTTGCAAACCCATCTCTCCCTCTCCCTCTCCCTCTCCTTCAATATGTATCTCTCTCTATGTTCTATTTTCTTTTGATTTGTGATTGTGAATTTGGGAGAGAAGGGTTTGTGTGGAGAGAAGGAGAGAAGGGGTGGTCATGAGAGATATAAAGGAAGGCGATGAGATAGTGAGCTTTTTGTTTTGGGATGGAGGAGAGAGAAAGAGGCTTAGGTGAATTAAAATGGAAAAAAATGAAGTTGGGAAGGATTAAATGAGATAGAAAACAAAAAAAAAAATGGAAAAGATAAAATTATGTTCGACTTTTTTAAGATTTATTATAATTATAATTATATTTTTTTTATTTTTTAGAAATATGAATTGATCTTCTTTTTAGGTACATTTACTTTATTTTTTAATTTTAAATATTCTTTTACTTTTTATATTTTAAAAAATAAAAAAGATCAATATATATTTCTAAAATAGAAGTGTAAATATAATTATACATTAAATTTTAAAAGATGTGAGTATAATTTATCTAATAAAAGAAAAATGATAAGTGTGTAAAGAGAGATTTCATACAACTTCCGCACACTCAGACAGTTCATTGCAAGCTTTATGGAGGCTTGTAATTAAAACAACTCCAATTAATTTTTTTAGCTCACGTGATTTACGTTTAACAATTGTTTTAAATTACTTAGGCTTAGGGCTTAACCAATGGTATTGGAGTACTTACCAACTGTATATTTTGACTGGCATAGAACTTGTGTCATGAGGTTTAATGGGCTTAATGAGAATGTTAGCAATTTAGGTGGCGGATACAAGGTAGGCCCAACAGGACAACTTACTGCAAGTTTATGTGATCGAGCCCATGAAGGCCTAACCTATATCAGCTTGACTAAGTTTGTCTTCTATCATTGTGCAAAGAAAAATTTTGTATTTATTATAAACTTAGGAAATATATTGATACAATATCAATGAACAGTGCAAAGATCAGTCAAAAACTGAAAATGATAAATAACTTAATTTTGCTCACTTTAGTGTATTTATATAAAGCACAAAAACTAAATAAAGTTGGTGAATAAATTGATCAATTAATTTTTTTGCTATGAAAATAATATTGTATTTATCCACTAGGGAAAACGAATCATGAAATCAAAATAAATCAATATTTGGAGGAATTTAAGACAAATGTCTTGTTTTACTCTTAATCACACATCTCACCCATTTAGCAGCTTTATGAGTAACTTGATTTCATTCCATAGGACATAAAAGCAGTTCAACATTATTAAAAAGAATAATATAACTTTTTCACTATGTCAAAGATTGAAATCACTTCCCATGACGTTTAGAGATTCCTAATAGAGCTTCAATAGTTAATTTTGTAGTCACTCTCAAATTAAGTGTCTAGATCTCTTAAATTGTGAGACACCAAAATAGCTTTTTGGGTTATCATGAGCTTAGCCTGAATAGCAGAAGAATAATCAAAATTGTCATATCATATTCTAATTACTTTGTCTTCCGCATTACGACCCAAAATCACGCTTAAAGCCATACCCCATACCTATCTTGCACCTACATTAAATTTGATTATATTATAAGGGGGAGGGTTGTATTTTTCCCAGCCCAACCTTAAGCCACAAATAGTAAGATTCATCCCTTACGCTCCGGTGCCTCTCACTAGTGTTTTTTTCCACCCACTAGCACAATCCTTCAATTTGCTTTTTGCTAACCTTTATCCTATCATAGATTATCTAGTTTTGAAGCTCCCAAATTCTTTTCATCACGATTGCCATGAAGGCATTAGTTTCCCATTACAATTCTAGATCTCCATCGAGGTAAATGGCTAGATTACCATAAATTATAGCCTCTAAGAATTTTGTAGCTGATTGAGCATTCAAACTAGAGATATTAGTATTTTGGAATGGAAACCACAAATGTCTAATGATTTTACCCCTTTCAAGCAAGTAAAGCTCTATTTCTGAAGCCATTTCACACAAAGGACACAAGTTATTCCTAAAACCAACCAGCGAGCTCATATGGCATTTCAGAGGCAAAACCTCACCCCTACACTCTATAGAATAATTTTGTAACGTTGATGAACATTAGAACTCTATAATTTTGACCACATTTTGGAATTTGCTAATGATGAGTTTGGATTGTGTGTTTGTGGTTGAGAATTTGAAATTGTGGTAATAGACTAATTGGTAATCATAGATTTATATATTGATTTTGTAGAAAAAAAACCCCTGAATGATTCATTACCTATATTAACTGATCCCTGTTGTCTTCCTTGATATGTAGCCTTAAGATTTTGTTGGCATTATCAATAGTGAATAATTCCCTAATTAAATTTGCATTCCATAACCTATGATAGAGAATCATTAGGCTTAAAACAATCAGATTGGGATTAATTGGAATTTCTTTTTTAATTTTTGGGGTAGAATTACCACACTCCGGGCCCACTTGTTACTCAAATTTTAACTGAATGGTTTGAAATAATTATTTAACGAGAAACATTTTAATGAGATTTTTTCCATCCTATATCTCATGCCAAACCCACAAACCATCTATATTATTTGACCCCAAAAAACAGCCATTTTTAATACATTTAGCACTTAGGCACTTAACACATAGAGTAGTTGTATCAGTAACAAACTTCCAAGTAAGTTTTGCCAATAAGACTGAGTTAATATTGTGAAACAGTTTGAAGTCAAGACCCCTTTTCTCTTTTGCTTGGCAAAGTGAATCCAAGATATTTTATATTTTTTTTATTAATTAAAATATAAAATTATTATCAATAAAAAATAATTTTATATTTTTCTTTATTAATTAAAAAAACTCATAATTATATTTTTCTAATTCAAAATAAGTTATTGTCTAGCCTTTAATTAATGGGTTTGGATTTCAAACGGATCTGGAGTGATAGATCCTTGATAAATTCAAGTTAAGTCTATTCAAATTTGACTTATTGATATATCTAAAATTACATTATTAATGTATGTATTATGAAGCCCCATAATGATAAGATTTGAAATTTAATTATGATATATATTTTTTTATTAATTAAAAAATTTTAAAATTATATTTTTTCAATTCAAAATGAATTTTTATCTTATTTTTAGGTTCGATCTTGTTTGATCTTTAATGGGTTAGGATATTTAATGAGTATGAAGTGACAGGTCTTTCATAAATTCAGGTCAAACTTACTCAGACCCGAGTAATTGATATCTCTAAAGTTATATTGTTAATGCATGTATCATGAAGCCTTATAATGATAAGAATTTTAAATCATATGATTCATATTTAACAGATATCTTAAACAATTTAGCTTGTGACATGATAAATAATATTAGATCTCTTCCCCAATTGTAAACTTTCATTAATGAGTAGGATAAGCATTTGAATGAGACAGATGCTAAACCCTAAATTGATTAAATTTAAAATTTGATTATAATAAATGTTAATCATGGAGTTCAAGCTTAAATGTTATCTTGAACAAGTAAACTTTGTACCGTAATATTCTTAGCCCTAATCTCAAAATTACTATATCTGCAATTGAACCGTTTAAAGACTTACAAAATTATCTTTGCTGTAACAAAATAGGAAGAATATTCACAAATAGAAAACAATTATTTCACAACAAAAATCCACCAAGGGAAAGGCCCTTCGAACAGAGGCCCACCGCCACCGCGTCATGAAAAGCGTGGGATAATGAATGCTTACCACACAAAATATATGATATGATGTGTGCTTATCCAATCGAAGCGCCAAAGAGCTTTAACTTTGTAGGCAGAGAGAACAACAATTTAAATGAAATTACACTCACCTTCATGTGTAATTATATTTATATTTTTTTTAAAAATATACATTTATTTTTTATTTTTACAAAATGATTTAATCTTTCTTATATTTCAAATAATCTCAAAATACGTCATAATCTTTCTCTAATCGGCTGTATATGTTCTCAGTGACAGTATATACATTTCATTTTTATGTAAATAATCTAAAAAAAAAAAGAGTAAATTTGAGAAATTTCAAATATTTCATAAGGGATTACAAAAATAAAAGTCTTTCTTCTTCTAAATTAAAATTGTATAATACAAATATTTATTATGATCCTTAATTAAGGATATATGATTTGACCTCAATCTTAACTATCAGGATTTGATTAAAGTGCGTATTTAATAAAAATTTAAACTTAAATTAAAAAAGACATAAACAAAAAATTATCAATATTTTATAATATAAAATTTGAATCAAAATCTGTATTTACTTTAATGACATATCAAATACAGTAATATGTCTCAAATTTTTTACATTTACATTATTTTATTGTACTTTAAAAGAAAAGTATAGAATAATATTTATTTGTAGCTTGTGTATATATAATTACAATATGAAAGAGAATATATGAATTTTAAATTAACAATAAAAACGCGTTTAAGTCCGTAATATGCTGAGTTTACTTGGTCAATTTGTCGGCACTAACGAGTTTTGCTCACAAAGTTGTCCTTCTGAGGCTGTCGGAGACGAAATAGTTTACAATTTTTTGTTGATATCAGTCATACTCGGATTTACGGGTTTTATAATTTTTTTCTTAAAATAAATACACTCTTAATTTCTTATTACTTGCTCGTCGTCCACGTTCCCAAGTTTAGAGAGTGAAAATGACGTTTTAAATGATGTAAAGTTCAAATCAGGCTAAGACGTATGCCATCATACATAAATGCTTCCTTCAGTTTTTTCATATGCCATTTTGGACGAAATTTTTTATTTCTTTTTATTTTTGTTTTAAAAATCAAGAATATGTTTATTATTTTTTAATTTTATCCTTTTATATTAATAAATGTTTAACTATTTTACATGACTTTTAATTAAGAATAGATTAGTAAAATATAACTATTTTCTTTTAAAATTAAGATTATTTATTACTCTCTTTAATTTTTATGAATTTTACTTAAGTACCAGATAAAAAGAAATAAAGGGAACAATAAATAATAAATGTAGCTTGCATTAATAATTGCCTTATTTAGTTTCTACTTAAAAATGCTGCTGGCATTACTCCATCATAAATCCCCCATATAGCTGGGTTGCTTGAGAACACTTACTAAATTAATACACTAAAGACTCCCTTAATTTTGATATCGATTTGCATTCAATTTGTGTAATTTTCTTGAATCAATCAATATCCGTGCTCCTTCCATCTCAAAATAATTGATGTTTTACTAGAAATTTTTTATTTTAAAATATTTGTAGTTTTAAACTTTAAGAGAGTATTAATTTTTCTTTTTTTACAGTTTTATTCTTATTATCTATACTAAATGTGTTATTACTACACATATTAATTAGTTAATTTCATATTTTAATAAAAATTTAATTTAATTAAATATAGTTATAATTTTATCTAATTCAAGCTATTTAATAGTTCTCTTAATTCTTATACAGTTACTTTAAATGACAATTATTTTGAAACGGGTGATCATTTATTTGAAACAACAAATTTAAAGCTCTTGTCCTCAAACTTTTTATTTCCCATTTACAGCTTGTTCTTTGAAACTACTACCTCTATTTCTTTTTATCATTCGTTTAAGATAAATGTGTAAGGATTAAAGAGGCTAATAAACAATCTCCATTTTAGAAAAGAAAGATTTCATTTTATTAGTTTATTATTTATTAAAAGTAAATTCGTAAAAAAGAAAAGAAAGAAAGAAAATTAAAAAAAAAACTCTGAATTTCTTTAAGGTTTATTAAAATTACATAAATTTTTATTTTAGTTTCAAAATGTACACTAACGTGTTCTACAGTTTCAAAATTTAAACATACCAAATAAAATTTGAACTTTCTATCAATTAAATTTTTGTCATTTGACCATAATTTGTCAAAATCCATTTTTGATAAAAAAAAATGAATATCATTTTATTCAAATTCATGATCTATTTTCACCGTTTCACATATTTAAAACTATAGCACCCTTTTTATTTTTCAAAGAGAATATATATATATATATATATATATATTGTTGATATGTGAGTTTGGTCAATCTAAGTTCAGAACCCTAAACTGTAAATTGAGAATGCAAGAAGAAAGAGAGAGAGAAAGAGAAGAAGGACAAGAAGATAGCGAAAGTTTTTAATATGATTTAGTCCAGTATAATGCTTACGTCTATGGTTATTGTATTTTCTCTGGCTATTTTGATAGAGTATTTGTATATATTTGCTGTCTAATTATTCTCTCTATATTTTTCAGAGTATCTTTTCTCTCTGTCTAAGTGTGTTCTCTCCTCTCTTGTATAATGATTTCAACCCCTATTTATAGTTGCTGAGGTGTACAATTTTAACATAGTTCAAAAAAGGAAAAGAATCCGGAATTGACTTTTGCTTCACAAATTTCCATGTGCAAGTTAATTCCTACAAGTTGATATTCGCAAGTTGGTCCCTTCTTGAGTTCCACAGCAAGCATACTTTGATCTGTGGGTTAGACCTAATGACCTGAAGCCACTATTTTGACCCTTGTTAACCTAGTGATTTAAGCTTGCATTTAGTAACCTAATGTCTTACTTCAGTAACCTCAATCTTGATTGAACTAGGCCTGTCCATTGGGCTTTTATTAGCCCATTTGTATAGTTCCAAAAATACTTACAATATTAGCTCCCTATCTCTCAGTGCGATTTACGGATTGGGAGCTATAGTTCACTGGTAAAAGCTGGTGATTATGATTTGCTGTGCTGTCACTTAAACTTTTGTTCCATTTTTTTATCTGCTTGTACCATCATTACCACATTAAATGCACGCATTGTCCTATAGTCGTCAGTGTGGCAATGACTGAGCCTTGTTACTCACTGGACCGTCGGATCGAGGGTAATTGATCAGTCTCTAAATCAACCGGTGAGGCCATCCAAGCTATATAAGGTGAGAAAACCCTTTTTTCCTTTACTTTTGAAAATTGATGTTCTACCTCTTACTTGTTTCCTAAGTTCTCAAATACTCACCACCGTTTTTAGCTCTCTTGCTTCACCGAGTTTGCCATTGAATATTTGGATCACCAGAGACCGGTCTTGCTTACCATTTTCTTTTTGGAACCCATCTCATTCCTTTGATACGATAAGCTTTCTCAGACTCTAAGCTTATGCTTTTCATGAATACTTTGTTCTATGGGTTTCTAGTATTTTGTTGCTTGGTTCGGTGGTGTGTGCTTGTCTGTTGCTAGAAAATTTGCCTATTGGTTTTAGGACCATAGACTGTTGGATTTAGTCTTTTGTTTTCTAGGGTTTAGTGACTTGATGGGTTCATTGGTCGAGCCCTCTATGTTTCAATGGTCTGGGTCTTAGGCATGGTAATCCAAGATGTCTATGACTTGCTGCATAGGAAACTCTCTTAGTTTTAACTTTAAGGTATGATCTGCTTGCAGTGACTTGACTATTCCTTCTTCTTGTGTAGATGCCTATAGTTCATAAATGCCGAGATTATCAAGTAGGAAGTGTTGATGAGTCTGATTCTCCAGCTTGGAGTGAGGAGCTTATGCACGCCATAGATGAAGTGGCTTCTGGGAGTCACGAGGTCGTTGAAAAATTCATTGCTTGTCTTGACCCCATTGAGGATTAGCAAGTCATTAGGAGTGAAAGGTCTCTAGGTCGCATAGTGTTTAACCACCATCTCTCAACCATCAAGCTCGACGAGCTTAGGACAATTTGATTGTAGTTGAAAATCAGAAAACTCTTTTTTTTTTTCAATTTTGTGTAGTTTCAAATTACAATTTCCCCTTTTTTTTTTTTTGGTTGGCTACAATTTCATTATAAAACGCTAGTATTCGGAAAATTAGAATATATTTTACCTTTCGTTTGTTTCACTTTAATAGGGAGACACGGAAAAAGAAAATAGCACAAAAAAACCTAATTTAACAAAGTTCTATCCCATACATTAAATCCGAAACATTGCAGATTCTAAACCTGAATTCTAGATGTAGTAATGTTTCATTTATGTTTGCATTTTTAAATTTAATTCAATTTTTAAATTGATCATTATTACTCTTGATTAATTATAAAAATTAAAAATAAAAATTCGATGATATGAATAATATTATTGTTTCAAATTACATTCCAAAAATAATGGCCAGCTCGTGTGCATCATCATAGTAACCCCTTTTTACGACTTTTACTTCAATATCTTTCAATTGTGCTTATTTATTGTTTTTCTTTATTTGGACACTTCCACTAAAATTTTCCAAACTTCCAAACATATATTACCTAAAAATTAGCCAACAAATGAATCCAATTAAGTAGCTCCCTCCATAAATGGATGGATTTTAGAAATCATTGTTCATTAACATTTCATATTTAATACAATGTCATATTTAATTTTTTCATTTAGTTGGTTCCAAGTTCTCCCTGTTAATGTCAGCAGTGAAACTTCAGTGTCAACTTTATATATTTTTGGTGATTAAAGTATAGATGTTGAAAATAACAACCATGTAAACACCAAAGCACAATAAAAGGATTGGACTTTTGGCATAGATTTGATCAATCAAACTAATCATTTCACTAATGGCAAAATCATAGTAGATTTTATTGGTAAGTTTTCTACAAGCTACTTTGTTTATTTTTTTACCATGACTATATAAAATTAGAAAATTTCAATCATAGTTGCATAATAATTTGTCTCATTAGCTATGGTGTTTGTTCTTTTTCAAAAGCTATCATGTTGGACTTATCAATGGTTCCTATTTACATGAATCTTAATGATATTGTTAAATCCTATATAATTATGAGAATAAGCTTTTTATTAAGTGCATGTGGAATTTTAAAAGATATTAGAACTGTAAGTAACTAAAACTCGTGAAAGTTTCCCTTGTTTTCCTTTGTCTTTGTTATAGTTTTAAATTATAGTTATAATTATGTTACAATTAGTAAAATATGAGAAAATGAGGCTGTTATTGAACAAAATTGCAAATAATTACAATTGTCAAGCCTAATGCAACAACTATAATGACTACAATATTGTAGTTGGAAACTGCAATTTAGAAACATGATCGTCACTATCCACAAACATTTTTTGTTGCACAACATTTTACTTTTTCGTGCTGCTATTTGATTGTGCAGGAAGGTTGTTTGTCATTTGACATACAAATTGAGTACTTCACTTCTATTGCGAAGACAGATCTACCAATAATAATAAAAAGTCCAAAGGAGCTAATTCATCACCTAGCTAAATGTATATATTTTGTTATTATTGGTTGAAATGGTTTAAATGGAAATCTTAGCCGGACTTTACATGAAAAGCTCAACAATGATTATAAAACTTTCTTGTCATTCCTCCTTAATCAACCGTTTGCATGAATTAAGGTTTCTTCTTGATGCTTCTCATAATTTGGTCTATTAAATTTTTGAGGATCAATCATAACTTAGTTGACACAAATTTAATTGAATCATATTTTTTAAATGATTAAATTTCTTTTGATTTTAATCCCTTTTACCATCTAGGAGCAAGAAAGCTTTCAATATTGAATCTTTACATGGGATGCAATCTTCCTAAAAAGCTAAAGGAGATGGAAGCTAAGGTTAATATTCTACAAAAATGAAAATGACGCAAACAACAATCCAACAAAATATGATAAATAAGAGTTTAATTGAAATAAGTGAATCTTATACATTAATTCTCACACATTGCACATCCCACATTTTCTTACTATAACATCTTTAGTATGCAAATCTTTAGTATGCAAGATTCACAAATATCAAAGGATTCTAGGGCAGCAGCAAAAGATAAGAAGAAAATTCTTTATAATAATAGAGAAGAATACCTGATATGGGACGGTTGGGGACATCGCATTGACGGGGTGAGAAGTACTTAAAAGTTTTTATCAATAGTAAGAAAATATTAATAATTTTTTAATAATATAACAATACATAATTAGATGATATTGTAATATTAATTTATATTAATAATAAATTAAATTTAAATTTTTTGTGATTAATCTGATTTAGTTTAATTGATATGATTTAAATAATAAAGTAAGTTCACATGTATATATATGTCAATTAATAAAATAATTAAAATAATTTTTAGATGTTTAAGAGTTAGAGATATATTAAGGCATTATTCAAATAAAGAAAAAGGGGGGGGGGGGGGGGGCTGCAGATAAACCGCGTCAGTTGGCAAAATAAAATTGCCAGAAAGATTTGCAACACACAAATTTGTGGTGTTCAACAAATTGAAATTGGTAGAGACAAGACAATGACGCATTGGGCGGTGGGAGACTAATTAGGGGATAGAGTTGACCAGTTCTCCCTTTCAGATGTAGAGATCTTGCCTCGCGGGATCTCCGGTGGTCGGTGATTTGTGATCACACCGTATTAATGAAAGGAAATAATTAATGTATCAGATAAAAATGACTCGCTTTCTTGAAATCTACACCAACCAATGAAATCCTTTTATTAGCCAACGATATTTTTGGTGGATTCAAACTCGTGTTTTAAAAAGCACAATAAACCAACGGATTTAATTTAACTGTTGTAATTGTAAATTAGGATTATTTGGTATATTGTATAACAATCAGGAGATAGTATAGTATAAGATACGTATGATATAAGTTTTAATATTATATAAACTAAATACTTATTAAACTTAATGCATGGAAAATATTATAATCGATGCATTTAAGATTTATGAAGTTTTCCTTCATACGAGAAACTATACTCCTCTCCCTGACTACAGCAAACAAAAAATTCATTAAGATAGACACCCTATGAATATTTTTGTTTTGGTTTGCATAATTTATCATTAATTGAATCAACTACGTGCACAAGTGAAGCATACAAATTAATTTAAAACAATTTTTAAAAAAAAGTAATAATAGACACTTTCCAGTGGGATGGAATTGTGTGTATGACTTTTAGGTAGATATATATATATATATAAATATATTTATTTTACATAAAAATTTAAGAATAGAGTAGATTACTCAATCTCTATAATGATTTATTACACTTAAATCTTTGAAATCGACAATAAGATTCAATTTTAAAATATGTGTGATTAAAGATAATGAACTTTATCAAATGAATCAATCTAAGCAATTAATAAATTGTTATGGATATCTTTCGGACAGTACAAAACGGGCCGATCGAAGCCCAACAAGAGATTGGGTCCAGTCAGAAAAGGTCTAAATCACCTAACAATGGAGGTCGCTCAACGGAGGCGCCAACTCGCTAGTTGTGAGCCTGGGACACAAGAGCAAGACAGGTTCTAGCTCACCGAGGACGAACTTCATCTTACCAAGCGAAACATATTGCCCCAGTCATCTTCCAGGGAACCTGTTTGGAATAGCTTGCTAAACCCACCAACACAGCCAGTAGGTTGCCCAATGCAAGCTCGGACTGCTATGCGAGCTATTTCAAGGATTATGTACAAAATGCCGAGGTCTAGTCAGCACCCAAAGGCACATTCTCCCAACCAACAAGTCAGTCCCCAAAATCGACAAATCAACCTCCAAAATCTGACAATGAAATGCCAAGTATTTATTACCCGTCAAGCATTTATTGCCCACTATGGCATAAATAATCATTTTGCTATTTATCAAATTACACTTATAACCCTTCTAGCTTCTATAAATAGGGGAAGGATATATCATTGTAAGGAAGTAAGAGCAATTACATGCAGACACTCTGTCGGAACAGTGAGAGAGCATTTGTATAGTGAAAGAGCATTGATATTGTAACTCTATTGAACTACACAGAGAAACCACCATACAAAGATAATACAAACTACCGTGGACGTAGTGGCCATATTAGCTTTAGCTGAACCACGATAAAAGCTTTTGTGTGCATTGTTTTTCCTCCTTCTCAATCTTTTTTCTGTTTAAATCCGAATTATCAGCTTGCAGTTTGGGGTGTTGAAGAACCAATTAGGTTAACTAAGATTTGGGTTCACTAAACCAAATTTTACCATCAATATTTTGGCACTAGAGGAGGGGCCCCTAACTGTATTCTCTCTTTCTTTAGTTTACTATCCATTACAATAGAGAGAGGAAGAACCACTAGAAGCTTTGGCGCTGTCGCTAGCCAACCTGATGGTCACGTACAGCAACAAAAAGAAACATTACCAACTGAAGGCTCAGCCTTCCCTGCGGCAGGCACCTTTATCGCCCCAACAATAGGTGCTGCTGTTGGTATGACATCTTTCACTCTCCATTAACCTGTTGCCTTTGACACCAATGGAGCTCCAGTTGTATCACTTTTAGTAGCGAAGACACTCTAGGAGTACATTATCCGCACAACGACACTATGGTCATTCAAGCCAGAATCAATAATGCTGAAGTGCAGAGACTTATGGTTGACACGGGCAGTTCGATAAATATGATGTACCAGCAATGCTTTGATCAGATGGGCATAAACCAACTAGCTTAAACCTTCCCTAGAACCTCTTTTTTGGCTTCACGAGAGATGTAGTAGTCTCGGTGAGGCAATTCAAGCTCCCTATATTCGGGCGATCAAGCCACTACCTTGGTTAGCTTTTTGATTATTAACTTTCCATCAGTGTATAATGTGGTATTTGGGTGACCAGTGATGAATGACCTAGACATGGTCATATCATCCAAAATGCTCACCATCAAGTTCCCAACCCTAAATGGAGTTAGATGCATTCGATGAGAGCAAGAAGTGGCCCGACGATGCCATAGAGACACAGTCAAAGTGGGGGAAAGGGGAAGAAAGATTGATGTGGTCTCCGGGGGAGAGCCTTGACCTATGAGCTTAACTAACGTAAGCTACAACTTGAACCCTTGTGAAGTGGATGTTGAAAGAATGATGGGTCCAATGGAAGAACTCGAGGAGGTTCGAGTCAGTGAAGCAGACATTGAAAGATGCCTCAAATTAGGAAAGAACCTTTCTCCAAGCGTGAAGACGAAGCTAATAGAATTTCTCAAAGCAAATCTTGATGTCTTCACCTAGAACTATGAAGACATGGTTAGGATCAACTTGAAGGTTATGTCGCATAGATTAAACATCAATCTTCACCATAGGCCAGTTCACTAGAAGTGAAGGCCAATGACCGCCAAACGATATGAAGTGTTAAAAGAGGAGGTGGATAAGCTCTTAGTGAATAAGTTTATCCTAGAAACACACTATCCCACTTGTGTAGCCAATCCTGTCCTTGTAAAGAAGAAAAATGGGAAGTGGAGAACTTGCATTGACTTCACTGACCTTAATAAGACATGCCCGAAGGACAGCTTTCCCCTGCAGAGGATTGATTAGCTTGTGAATGCAATGGTAGGACACGAACTCCTAAGCTTCATGGATGCTTACTCAGGATATAACCAGGGAGTAATGGATTACTATTTTGCTAAGCAATGAGATTGCTATTCCATTGAGTAGCAAGATTGTTATGAGATTAAGCAACGAGATTGCTGTCCTACTGAGCAATAGGATTGCTGTGAGATTGAGCAACGAGATTGCTATTCCACTGAGCAACAAGATTGCTAGCAAAGTCAAACTCATAATGCCTACTGAGTAATAAGATTGCTGTGGTGCGGCTTGCAAAGCGCAGCTCTCATGTGACTTAATGCTCATAGCTCTCATATGACCTAATGCTTACAGCCCTCATGCGACCTAATGCTTATAGCTCTCGTGTGACCTATGCTCGTAGCTCTTATGTGACCTGTTGCTTGCAACTCTCATAGGATTTACTATGAAGTGCAGCTCTCATGCAACCTACTTATACATTACTCATCACTGAGACATTACGATTCTCAGATTCATTAACAAATATGACCAATTGGTTGTCTAAATATTTCATTTTACTGTGATTTATAGGTAATTTATATTATCATTTATGATATGCAGAATATTCAAATATAGCATAAAAGAATTATGAAGAAAATTTCATTCATTAAAAAGCCTCATTTAATGAGGTAAATTTATATAAGAAGATTCAAAATACAAATAAGAAGAAGCCTATGGCTATTACATTCTAGAAAGAGGATTAGCTTCATAGAGATAAATTCCAACTAGTAGGAAGACCGACTAGCACTTCTGCTCCTTAATCTTTTTCTTGTCATTCTCCTTAGCTAAAAGCTCCTTTCCAACTCTCTGCCTAGCAATAAAAATTTAAAAGAAGCCAGTAGACATGGCTAGAAAGGTAAAACCCCATGGCATGACCATGAGAAAATAATCTAAGATCTGTGCAAGATCCCCCAAAGTTCTTAAAGAAGAATTGTCCATAAAGACTTCCTTTATAGTAGGCCACACACGCCTCATCAAAAAATAGACCATAAAAAACATGGGGAGCTTAGCTAAGGCACCCATTAGTTCACTTAGTGAAAAAGGAAGAAGAACTTCCCATGCCTTAAATAGACTAGCCTCGTCTCACCAAAGAGTCTAAAAGATGTCCAATTGTTCTTCATTAAATGTCTCAAGAGAAAATGAGGCAGACTTGCCAATAGTTATGTAGCATGTACAGTAGAGGGTATGGCCTGGAACAGATGAAATGATAGGCTTTCTAAAGACTTTGATTGCATGGTTATCCATAAATAAAGCCCTTTTCCAGTAGAACTGCAACTCCCAGCCTGTGAAGTATGTTGAGAGTTCGAGGGCTAATGTTATAGGCATTTTTCAGTACTGTACAAAATAGGCTGCAAAGGCCCAGTAGCAGATAAGTCTAAATGAGAAAAGAGCTAAGATTGCTTAAGCATAGAACGAGGTAGAAGCCCCAACTCACTAAGGGACGAGCCTCGGGTGCCATAGCCAACAATTTGCATCGCACAAGCTCGCATTATCTACTGTGAGCTCACGAGTTCGATCTCGCTGATTGACGGCCAACAACGACGCTAGATCGAAAGTGCCAGCTTATGGGACGTAACTTCTCACCCATTAAAGGGCTCATCAATGGTAAACCTGAAGTAGGCACCCTCTTAGACTCAGTTTGTGGGGCCAGTTTGTAAGAAGCAGCTAACACAGGCCCACCTGTAGAAAACATTCTACAGAAGTCAGCTAGTGGCCTATAAAAGTCATTTTGCAATAGTCTAGGCTATCTTATACATTTATTACTCAATGTACTAGAAATACAAATTATGAAATTACACTTGTAACCTCTCAGTCTATAAATAAGAAGAGGGAGATCACTATAAAGCATTATGAACTGAGATGCTGAAACTCTGTAAAAAAATTTTCACATCAATAAAAGTTACTATGGATGTAGGGACCGGTGCTGCCCGATTTTAGCTGAACCATGTTGAAAATCTTTCTGCATTCTTGCTATTCTTCCTTTCTCCTTATTTTTCAGTTATTCAACTGACTTATAGTTTGAGTCCTTAGAACTCTTCTAGTTGGCAGGATTTGGGACCGAACCAAAATCCTTTGTCAACAAAATTTTAGTTATATTTTGATAAATAAGATATCTTAACATTATAAAATGGATCTAAATGAGACTTCACATCCTAAGTTTGAAAACATCACTATCTCAAATCATCTTGGTGATGACTTGAGAACTCGTGAACTTATTTATATTTCTTACATCATTTTAACACATTCTTAATGAAAAACCAAACTTTATTACTTTCTCAAAATACTGAGATAATACAAAAACATGATTCCATGCCTTTTTCAAAATAAAAAACAATGCTTGTATAAATACTTGACCAAAACTCAACAAAATCAAAACATAAGTCATATATAGATTTATTTGATTGGGTAGTACTAGAATTACTAAAGTTTAATAAAAAAACATGTCTGAGTCTAGTTATTCAAACATCTAGAAATCTGCACTATTTTAAACTCCTTATCTCTTTAATATCTACATAGTGATAAATCAGATGAATACCATTACTCAGTAAGTAGAAAGCCTTCACCCCAACTTTGGGTGGAAACATTTCAATTGTATGCATAGCATATAAAATACACACGCATATATTCATTCCAACCACAAACTTTTATATATAACCAGCATTTATCAAATCAACACACACACTGGACTAATGCTACACTTATGAGTATCATACATATTCATACAAACTTCAAAGGTGGAGCTCAACCTGTTACAACCTTACTACTTGTTGTTTTAAGCATTTCTATAGTTGCCTTACATCACATTGGCTTGATAACTTCTTTGTACCTTTTCTTGTTCTCAATTGGTCCTATAATCCTTATTCTTAACATAAATTCTAATAAGTAAGAAACTAAACCATACTATTACAGTTACCTTTATCACTTCTAGTTACATATTGCATTCTACCCATACTATCTAACCTAACCATCAAGTTTCTAGTATTATAATCTATCTCTAGCTTAATATACTTTTCTATCATATAAGTATTTCCAATACATAATATCTTTATCCATTAAGCTTCTTCTCACTCTTGTGTCCTATTCAACTTATCATACATATGAACCATATTTACACAATTATCATATACTAATCACATACATGCATAAGCTTTACATTCATAAACAAAAATTTATGTTCATGTTATCTAATCAGGCAATATTCACATTTCTTATACATTCTGGCTGCATCATGTAACTCCATAATGAGGTCCTTACGATGGCACAACATAGTTGTGCATATCAGATTGCTTACATAGGCTACATCATGTAGCTCTATCATGACCCTTAGGTCTTTATAGCTGCACAACACAACATAGCTGTGCATATCAAATTACTTACTTGGCATGCAAAGTAAATCATTCTTATACATACAAGATAAACTTGCATAATAAGTAAGGGAATAAAATGAGGTTGTACGGTTTGAAACCATATCATAGTTTGTTTTTTTTTATCTTCTCCTAAATGCACTTCATACTTTTTATATGCCCCTAAGTGCATACTGTACTCTGAAAACATGGGCTTCCTACCTTTTCATATTTTTGGACCTTTCTTTGGTTGAATTCATTTCATATCCTCTTTCAAGCACCCTTAGGTATTCCCAATCTTAACTAGAGTTAGTTCACAAACATGCATAAGAATTTTTACCTACAAGACTAGTCTATTTATTAATCTTCTTATATTATGTAACTTTACCTTAATTATCGATTTACCATTACCTAAAGACTTAATCTATATTTATGTTCTTTTTCCTTTCTAGTTGAGGCCATATTTACCATTGTCTATATATAGTCATGATTTGTTTTCTTGTTCACTTTATTTATATGTCTCTAACATCCCATTCTAGCTTACTATGTTTAACTCCCATTACTTACGATTTATTTTCAATTATTAAATACATAATATGTCTCATGATCCTAGTCTATAACATACCACAATTAGTAATTAACACATAAGTTAGGTTCCTTGATTTAGTTTTTAACTTCTTAGTTCTCCTAAGGTCAAACTTACAATCCATGATTCTAGTCCATAAATATAACACAATCAACCATTATACACATAAGTTAGATGCATCACTCCAACAAATTGCTTATAAAATTTTCGTTCTTTTTAGGCCCTAGTCTCAATTTCAAACATAGCATAATACATTTGGTTAATTTTCAAAAACATATATATATAATATGCATTTTTATAAAAAAGGAAGCTAGTTAAAAGTAAAAACTCCCACTCATATTGGAAAGAGAGTGTTCTCCCTAATACCTCCTAAAAAGTTGCTTGTATAAATTTACGTCTGTTAGTGTGGAAGTGAACCTCTTTAATAGCAAAGTACACAAATTAAAAACACATATCTAAGATCAAATAGAATAAAACAAAGATAAATTAAGCTTTGGAGTGTTTAACTTACCTTAGATTTGAGTTCTAGGGCAAACATACAAATAAAACCTTCCTCTAGCAATATTTCGACCTTCAAAGAGTCTTTGACTGAAATAGGGTTACATTCGTGTGTTTTGAAGGTAAAAAAGATTTTGTTACATCCAAGGTTGGCTAGTCAATTAGTCATAAGTGGCTAATCAATTGGCCGAACCAATTAATGGTTTGTTCAACTTTGGAACTTGACCTTTTAAAGAACTTTTTAACCCGTTGGACTAACTAATATGCCTGGTCAAACTAGACTGACAAGGGTTGTTACAAAGACTTAACATTAATTAATTCTAATGTATAAAACGTAGTGAAAAATAGAACTATCTTTTAAGCTTGATTTGTTTATATATTTTGTATAATCTAGGACTTTTTAGGGACCATTGTTTGAAATAAGAATAAGAGAATCATTGAAAGGTGTCAATTAAGCTATAAAAGATACCACAAATTATATTTACAAGTGCTAACTAATTTAGTATTTAGGTTAAAAACAACAATCGATTTACATTTCATTCCAAACATATCTAATAATATAAATGTAAATATGTATAAGTAACTTTTTTTTTAAAGAAATAAAACCCAACAAAGAAGAGGTCATTTTGCTAATTTTATAATTATTTTATATTTTAAGGAGTGCAGTCCTTTGCCATAATCTCATGTCCGTCTTCAGTGAGATGTCCCCAATTGTCCCACACAAGATATTCCTTTGAATTATTACAAAGAATTTTCTTCTTGTCTTTGATTACTGCATAAGAGTCCTTGATATTTGTGAATCCTATATGTTAAAGGTGTTGAAGTAAGAGTACGTGAGAATGTACAATGTGTAAGAATTAATACTTAAGATTCATTTATTTTGATTAAACTTTTATTTACCATATTTTGTTGGATTGTTTTTTACATCCTTTTCTATCTTTTTTGTAGAATATATTGTGAATGCTGAACTGGGAAGCTTAACATTCATCTCCTTTAGCTTTTTAGGAAGATTCCATTCCATGTAAAGATCCAATACTAAAAGCTTTCTTGCTCCTAGATGGTAAAATGTCTGCCAAGATGATTAAAACCAAATGAAATTTAATCATTTAAAAATCATGATTCAATTAAATTTGTGTTAACTAAGTTATAGTTGATGCTAAAAAATTTATATAGACTAAATTATGAGAAAGATTAAGAAACAACCTTAATACGTGCAAGCAATTGATTGAGGAGGAATGGTACAAAAGTTTTATAGTCATTGTTGAACTTTTCATGTAAAGTTCGACTAAAATTTTCATGTAAATCATTTCTACCAATAATATTAAGAAATATAGACTTGGTTAAGTGATAAGTTACCTCCTTTCAAGGTTCTTACATTTTGCAAGTGCAATATCAAGAACTAAGGTTGTCTCATGTATTTGACTACAACAAATCTTGACATCCTTTATTTTGTAAGTCTCCTTTCAAGGTTCTTACATTTTGCAAGTATGAAGCCTTACAAAGCTGTAAAAAGAGCCCTTAGATACATTAAGGGAACTTTTGATTATGGTGTTTAGTTTAAACCTAATCAAGTGTTCAAGTAAGAAGGTTATTCTGATTCAGATTGGGGAGGATTTTTAGATTATATGAAAGACACCTTAAGTTTACTTTGGATTCTTGAGTGTTTTTTTGGAGTTTAAAGAAGAAGAAGTTGTAGCCCAATCAATTACAAAAGCAGAATTCATAGCTGCAATTGTAGCTATAAATCAAGCTCTTTAGCCGAAGAAAATTCTATTTGATCTATATTTGATGCAATAGGAAAGTACACTAATTTATGTGGACAACCAAGTAGTTGTAGCAATATCCAACAATCTAGTTTTTCATGACAAGACTAAGCTTTTCAACATCAAGTTGTATTTCATTAGATAAGTCCATAAGAGTGGTGAAGTCACATTGATTTGTTGCAAAACTTCTAATTAGCTGGCTGACATTTTCATGAAATCATTTCCTAGAGATAAGTTTGAATTGCTGAAGATGAAGCTAGGCATGTGCAATTACTAATGCAAGGAGGAGTGTTGAGAATAGTGCCTCATTAGTTGGAGTTAGTTAGAGAAGAAGTAGAAGTTGGTTGAAGTTGACTTGATTAGTGAGATTGAATGCTATGATATGTTATATGTGGAGGTTGTTGTAGTCAAGGTTAGTTCCTAGCATTTAGCTATTTAGTTGTTGTTTTAGTGGAAAGTGGATAGATTAATTAGTTTTTCTATTATGTTTTGATGTGTTTAAATAGTAATCCAAAGTTCAATAAAATATTGAGTGATTGCAATATATCTTTTTCTATTTTTAACTAAGTTCTTAGTCAAAACACAATCTGAAAGACCAACAAAGGTTGAAAGTGTGAGCCTTGACTTAGCCTCCCTGTCAATGGAGGTAATTTTTGCCTCAACATAATGTTGCATCACCTTTCATCTAAGGATTTGCCTTAGACCATGGTCTATCATGGAAGCAAGCCATGATAGTCTGTCAACCGCTCACTGTGAGCAATGCCAATGACTAAAATGACAACACGATGACCCAAAAACATCTCTCTTTGCCCAAGTTGTTATAAGCTAAAGAAATCCCTAGTCTTATTGTCAATTTACTTTCACACATCTCTTGAAACCCTAACTTCTAGATGAAATTGAGGGATTTTTCTTGGAATTCTAGTTGACTATTGCAAGTTTGGCAAAATTAAGAAAGATTCATAGTGAAAATTTGACTTGATTCAAGGAATTTTATGTATGTGCTGTTGTGATAATTTCTACATTGAAATCCTAAATCTTGTTGCTTTAGTCTTAGTTGATTAATCACTTGTGAAAATTCTAGGTTTAAAACCAAGTTGTGAATTTATCATCAGAGAGTCTAATTTGCAAATTTTGGTAGCTTGCCATCTCTTGAAATTTCTTGAAGCCTTGGCAATATCACTTAGAAAAGATTTGAATTCCTAGGGATTTATCTAAGGTGAGTGGATATTTTACTCCCTTAATTATATATTATATAAGGATTTGCTTATTTACTTGAATTTGAAGACCTACTGCATTGTGAATATAAATTGATTTAAAAAAACTTTTATTATATACTTATTTTGGAAGAAAGTAATATGTTGAAGTGAATAGTGTATATATTTGTGTATTAAAAATGTTGAATATATGTCTTGTGGATTGATACTTGGGAATCATGAGACTTTGATTGAATTTTGTGTTTAGGACTTAGACAAAAGTGCTGATTGAAAGTGATATTTAAATTGCTAAAGTTTTGAGCACACAAATTGATGGAAAATGAATTATTATTATTTTATGGCTTCAAATAAATTTAGAAACTTCTGGATTAAACGACTTTAGAATTGTTGAAATGTTAAATGTTTGGTTTTTAATTTATCTAGCTAAGTTTATAAATGTATGTATTTTTTTATAAGAGTTGATGATAGTATGATAGTGTACATAATGTATATGTTTTTACAAAGCAAATGGGATCTTTAGGAGTTTCTTAGAAACTCGTCATGTTTTTCTTAAAAACTTGTTTTCAGATATTAAGCCCACAGCTTGATGAATAGTCAGAGAATGAAGACAATACTCTTGGAGATTAATTTTAACAGTTGTTAGGCATAGTGCATATGCATGTATATAGTCAGTCACAGTCTTTTTATAAATGTTGTTCTTGTGTTATATATATATATATATATATATATATACACGAGGACTTCTGGATTATTTTTATAGGTTGTATAGAAGGGTATGTAACCTTGAAAACGTCCAAAAATTGAGAATTTTGATTATTATTCTCTTTTATCTTTTAATTGTGAAACATTTATCATAGATTTATTTTATTATGTTTGGGGTAACTTTCAATGGAGCTTGTATAGTGTAATATGCATTTATGGATAGCATTTTACTTGTAGGATGATGCCACTAGGTGTCTTACAACATTGGTCACGCTCCAAAATTAGGATGTGACATCTTTTACCATTGACGTTGATGGTGAGAACTTATAACAAAATAAATGAAAAAAAAATTAAATATGATATTGTACAATCCATCATCTAATATTTAATATGAAATTTCAATGAACCATATCTTTAAAACCTATCAATATATAAGGAGAGCTACTCAACTAGGTTCATTTGTTGGCTAATTTTGAGTTAATATATGTTTGGAAGTTTGGAGAAATTTAGCTGGAAGTGTAAATGAGCACAAGTGTAAGATATTGAAGTTAGAGTTGTAAAAAGGGATTATCATCATCCAAATGAACTAGGCACTATTTTTGGTAGGTAATCTAAAATAGTAATTTTATTCATACGATTGTATTTCTACTTTTGATTCATTTATTTTCACAATTAATTATGGATAACAATAATTAGTTTGTAAACTTTAACTAGAATGTGTGTTTAGGATTTGAAGCATTTGTGATTGTGTATGAAATAAAATTATGTTAAATTAGGTTTTTCTTGTGCTTCATTTTTAATTTTTCCAAGTCTCCATGCTGAAGTGAAAGAAACATGAGGCAAACAATTTTTTAATTTTACAAGTACTAACCTTTTATAATGAACTTTTGGCTAAAAAAGGGGGGAATATAATTTAAAACTACATAAAAATCAAGAAAAAAAGAAAATTTCTTCTGATTTTCTCAACAACCAAAACATCCTTAATATATGAGATGCCAAAACATAAAATCCTCAATTTAATGCAAACTGCACTAATAAGGTGTGTATGTTTATTCCATGTGTTTGAAATTTATAATTTCACTTACAATATTCACCATTTGCTAATTAAGTGAAATTGAAAGACCAACATAATTAGGATTTGATTAATTAGAATGATTAGGAGATGCTTAAATCAACATCCTATATATGCAATTATTTTATGGAGTTATTTTTAGAATTTTCAATTAGCCATTGCTCTTTAGAATAATTGTGTAGTGTTCATTGGCTGCTCAGTCTAAATAATATACTATTCAATATTCATTACTACCCATAATTTAGCATGTCTCCCAACTTGGTTATTAATTTATGATTAGGTCTTGGGATTCTAATCAAAATAAGAAAAGTTTTTCTTTCTTTCTTGAAAAAAAAAATCTTCTAAAGTTTATTTATATTAGCAGACTTACTTTTTGATTTCAAAATTTACACATATTCCCTATACAAAAATATTTAAATGTAAATTCATTTTTAAATATATGAAATAGTGAAAATAGATAAATTATGGATTTAAATCAAACAATATAAGGTTTTCAAAATATTTTTTTGTTAAAGTATTTTTTTTAGTTTAAATGTAGTGCCTTTGTACCTTTCTACGAGGGTATTTTTAAGTTTTGAATCTATAGAATAAGTTAGTCAAAGTTTTGAAACTAAAACAAAATTCTATGCAATTTAATTAGGAGAAAAATATAATTTTGTCACAACGACGTGGTTTGAGTGTAACCTTCAAGGATCAACCTAACTAGACTTAGACTTGACTTTAGAAAGATGAGGATATTTCTAAGTTTGAATCTATAAAATAAGTTAGTTAGTTTTGAAACTAAAACAAAAATTCATGCAATTTTATTAAAGGAAAATTACAATTTAGTCATATGTGACAATGTGGTTCGAGTGTAACCCCCAAGGATTAACCTAACTAGACTCAAACATGAATTTAAAAGGATAACTAATTAATCAAAGGCTTAGTCCACGAGGGTGGACTAGCTAGTCGACTGATCAGTATGGTCTCGCGAGATCAACTGCCATATATGATAGGTTGACTTAATGCCACCCTAAGCTTATATAAGGAGACTCCTTTCAGCAAAATTTAGAATTCTCATTTGGAAATAAGTAGCTTCATAAGGATTGTTGCTTAGCAAATTAGGATTTCAGTTTGCACTTTTTAAAATTGTGAACTTAAGATAAGGTTTTTGGCCTAAAAAGGATAATTTCTTATCTTAAGTTATTTTAGTTTTAGATTTGATCTTCTTTTTATTTCCTTAGTTGTTATAAGATGTTTGTCCAATAGATAAAGTTTAAGATCAATACTAGAGATAAGCTTATACTTTGTAAGTTTCAAAAGATCTCCTTTAATCAGGTGGGTGGGAATTTTACTCTTTGACCCCCTTTTCATATAAAGTATATATTTTGAAATTACCCTTAAGCATTTTTTACACTACAAGAAAATTGGCTTTTAGCGACAACAAAAGTCATCACAAAAGCCTTAAAAAGTTGTCACTAAAACTTTTAGCGACAACTTAAGTTACTTTTAGTGATGACTAAATATCATCACATATGCGCCGTCGCTAAAGGTCAAACTTTCTGTGATGACAAAAAGTCGTCACTAAAGGTCGGACGTGGCATTCTGTGATGACTTTTGTTATCACTAAAGGTTCGTTTTCATTTTTTTGCTTTTCTAAAAAAAAAATGATACCTTAGTTTTAATACCTAATGTAATTGTAATCATACCATATAAATTGCATATTAATAAATATATAATTAATTTGAATATTTCCATTAATAT